>QZGG01002412.1:0-33600 GCA_006409495.1 Sedum album
CATGTTACGAGTGGCTCATTTTGTGGTGTGATTGTGTCAATGTGAGGTGGGACGTGTCAACAATGGATTTTGACGACTTGGTGCACTTAGTCAATTTCTTAAGTCAATTTTATTTCGTGTTAATTGTATTTACGACACATTCCTCCGATCCAAACCCGAATGGCTTCCTCTCGCATCTTCTTCCGGCGACTTCTTCTACTCTGTCGAACGTCGTCCCTTTCCAACCCCACCACCTCCTCCTGTTCCCTCCTTGTCCAGCTCCGCCCCTTCTCAGCCAAAGCAGACGCCTTAGAGCCCAACAACACAGACGGAGCAGCTGCGAAGCCAGAGAAAATATCACCTATATTCGCCATCTTCGAAGATATGATTCACGGCATGATTGTCCAGGAGTACAAGCCCAAGTGGCTGCCCTTCTGAAGGACCGTGGTTAGTGTATCTAGGGACTCAGGAACTGTTAGGGACCTGATCCCAGACTGCAGGGACTTCACAAAGTATACACAGCGGAAATAGCGTCGAATGATTTCTTTATTAAATCAATCGACTATACAAAACAATAGTTTGTACTATGTAACAACACCAAAAGCTATTACAACACAAAAGTCAGCTTACCCAGGGTCAGTACCCTGTTCGTGACTTCCAGAGACGCTACCTTCACACGATTCCCCTGAATCTGTTGTAGCTCTCTCACACCAAGGATCTGGGTTCTGATGCGCTTCAGCCTTACACAGAACACCCTTGGTTGCTCCTGAGATCCCTCGCACTGCTGCTGGGATGTCCTCTTCCACCAGGTCCTTCAGACCTTCAACTCCAAGCTTATCTCCTTGATGCACTTTAGGCTTACACAAGAAGATCTTCGAACTCACTTGAATCACTCTCTAGATTCTTGAGTTTGCTTGAGTTTCGAATGGGAGGGAGCTATTCAAAATGGCTCCAATCCTTTGTATTTTGAATAGAGACCCACGCGCAGGGTCTTGTCCGTGGCACTGTTCCTTTGTGCTTTCGGCTGCCCTCCTATTGTCCACTAGGTGAGCATGGTCCTCTATTGTCCACTAGGTGCAGCATGCTCTCCAATATCTCCAAGATATTCTCGAGTTCCAAGGTCGGCTAGATTGGTACTTTCTGCAGCAAGCTTTTCTCTTTCTTATACAGCTGTCCTTCACGTGATCTGCTGTGTCCTCAGGTCCCTGATGTTCATCCAGGTACTTGATCCGATCAAGTCCTTCATGAATGTGAAGTCCTTCTGTCCATAACTTAGGTATATCACCTGAACACTTCATTCAAGATATTAAATGAAGGCTGTCATCATCAAAACATGGGTATGAAGATCCTTTGAGTTCACAAGAGGTATCCGAACCTCCAAACCCTCTTGAGGGATGTGAACCTCAGGATCTAACAATTTCCCCCTTTTTGATGATGACAAACCACGGTAGATAATAAAATGAAAGCATATCAAAACGCATACTCAATCTATTCTATCTAGTGAGTCACAAGTATGGACAGTTCCCCCTTAACCCTAACCAGGGCTCTCACTCGAGTATCAGAGACAGGTCCCTGATATGATTCCCCCTGAGTGAGATACCCATAACTCTTCCCCCTTTTGGCATCATCAAATAAGGATTAGAGAGTTAAACAAATAAGCCATCAATAGGATTAGTCAAAACATGCAATAAAATTGAAATTATGCAAACTTCAAAATTAAATGCAAGATGTCAAGAGTGCGTAACAAAGAAAGGATAAATGTGGTGGGGAGCAAGGAATGGACAAGTCTATGGTGGCGTAGGGTATTAGCATTCTCTGATTCAGGTTCGCGAACCTGACCCAGAAACTAGGTTCCCAACCCAGATCACATCCTTGATCTTAATCACGAGGTTCCTGAACCTCTGACTTCCATATTGACTTCTTTTCTTCACGACATCAAACTCCAAGTTTCGCCGTGTCATCCTCTCCTCCAACTCCAAGATCACATCCTTGATCTTATAAAGTCTCTGCTCCAGAACAACCTTTTCTTTATCACGAGGTTCCTGAACCTCTGACTCGTACACTCATGTCCTTAGCTTTTTGAATGAGGGCATTGAAGCATCCACTACCTTGGTGCTTCCCTCAGGGCTTGGTTCCTTCTCTGAACCTTCCTGGTTCGCATACCTGGTGTGTGCCTGCAGGTTCCTGAACCTGCTCAGCCATAAGCGTCTTTGCTTACTGGATGCCTTCGACAATCGATACCTTGACCGTCGGCTGGTCCGCAATCTCCATTGCGTCCCCCATTGTTGCTTCAGGTCCACCTTCTGGGATCTGAACTTCAGTGCCATAACCAGGGACACGTTCTTCGTCTGCATCTGGATAGGGATCTGACTCGCACACATACCTCAGCGTTTTGCTCAAGTACCTGAATCTGTTCACTGACCTGAACAAGTGAATGCCATACCCATACCTTTCCAAAGACTACACAAGGGACGTTGTGATGGATTGGCTGAACCCAAAGGGTTATAAGATATCTGAACATCACAACTGAAGTCACTCACATCTCACCTTTAAGTGAATTTTTCATCAGGTCCCTCAGTGTGTATGGCTAGGTGGCTTATGTACACTTCCTTCATGAGGTTTGGGATCAAGATCCGGAAGGTACTTAGGCTAGAAATGAAAGACATTCCAAGCACTAACATGACAATATCACAATTAATCAAGAAGTAATACATGCAATCAATCTATCACACATAGACAGGATCACATACCTCAGGCTTATAAGCATAACTAACTACCTTACTCTAACCAATCATTGAAAGAAAAGTTAGGAGTACCTCACTAGGTAGAGATCATACCAAGAGCCATTCTGAACTTCTCGAAAGGTCCCTGCTCAGGGCCTTGGTGAAAATGTCCACCACTTGTTCCTCTCGAACTGATGCAATTCCTCATGCATCTCCCGAACCCAGTCTGGGTCTCCAAGATCGTTCACGACCTTCTTAGACTACACCAGGGACATGAACGCAGTATGAACTCGTTCCCCCTGCAATTACGCGTAACAATAGAAATCACAAAGTATGGTATTAGATTGACTAACCCGAATACTTCTCCTCAATGAAACCACGTCTCTTATGGCTTCCCCATTAGGAATGTGATCATTGTTATGCCCTCAGATACCTGATCCTGTTCAAGTACCTGTCCATGATCCTCATGCTGTCATCCCACACCTGTACCTTGGCTGGATCTTCATCAGCAATCTCTAGATCTGGACCCTGATCAGCTTCCTTCTGATCTCCATCAGCACCCTCTTGTGCTGAATATTGTCATCAGATACCTGATCCTGTTCAAGTACCTGATCCTGATCCTCATGATGTTCATTCTGCGCCAGTGCCTCGGCCAGATCGTCATCACCAACCTCTGGATCCTGAACACATGTAATAGTGTTGCTAACTATCACACACAAGTCACATATACCTGATGGTCCCGGACCACCAATCGCGACTCCAAGACAAGTCCCTCAGGTTCCAAACCCTCGACTTCGTCTTCTCAAATGATGAGTATCTTCAGCAGATCCCTGACTCAATGCCTAGTGAGTAATGAAAGATGCTGCTCTCGAAACTCCTATGGGACAGGTCCTCCGACAAGTCCTCATCTGGACAACCAACTCCTGTGGTCGCAGACCTGAGACCATCACCTTCTGTGATATCTCCCTGAGATACCTGATCTGGTTCAAGTACCTCTTGCGGATCTTCATGCAACTGATCTTGCACAAGTCCCTCATCAATACCCCCTGGTACTGGATTCCTTTCGACAACCTCCTGTGCCTCATCAGTTCCCTCAGGTACTGGTTCTTCACCGGCAGCTTCAAGTGCCTCATCAACACCCTCTTGTGTTGGATTCCCATCGACACCTTCTTGTGCCTCATCGATACCCTTGTACCGGACCCTCTGTGTCTTCAGCATCTGCCGTGTGAAGACAAAGACTTCTGCTGGTTCCTGACCTCCTTCAGCGTTGCCAGGGTCATGAACCTCAGCAGGGTTCCTTGGCATGACATTCTCGTCAAAAACCACATGTACACTCTCCTCGACTGATCTAGTCTTCATGATGTACACCTTGTAGGCTCTACTATGCTGAGAGTACCCTACGAATATGCCTTCTCGCTTCTTGCATCAAACTTCCCAAGTTGATGTTTCCCATTGTCATGAACGAAGCATCGACACCGAATACCCTCAAGTGTGATATAGAAGGTCTTCTGCCCTTCAACAACTCATACGAGGTCTTGTTCAGAAGTGGCCTCAAGTAGGCCCTGTTCAACACATAGCAGGCCGTGCTCATGGCCTCTGCCCAAAATCTCTTTGGCAGTCCACTCTCAAGCAACAAGGTCCTGGTCATATCTTCCAGGGTCCTGTTCTTTCGCTCAACTACCCCATTCTGCTGTGGAGTCCTTGGAGCTGAGAAGTTGTGATGAACACCCTGACTAGCACACCAGCTGATGAATTGTGCGTTGTCAAACTCAGTGCCATGATCCGATCTGATGCTTCTGAGTTTCTGAACAAGTGAAGTCTCTACTTCCTTAGCCCAGGTTCCGAACCGATCAAATACCTCAGTCTTTGAAGATATAAAGATCGTCCATGTAAACCTTGAATAATCATCAACCAAGACGAACACATACTTGTTCCCTCCGATTGATTGAGTCCTCATTGGTCCGCATAAGTCCATATGCACCAATTCCAAGGGACTGCTGGTACTCACGACCTTCTTTGGCTTGAATGAGGTCCTTGTCTGCTTTCCTCTTGTACAGGGTACACATACCTCGTCAGGTACCTGACCAAGTTCTGGAAGGCCTCGAACAAGATCCAACCTCTGAAGTTTCTGCATCAACTTCCGATTCACATGACCAAGACGTCTATGCCAAAGGTTTGTGTTGTCTGCCCTAGATGACAAACAGAGGTACTCATCCGGATCCCAACTTGGATCGGTCTTGTATACCCCATTATCAACCGTGCCTTTGAGAAGAATCTTACCTGTGCTAAGAGACTTAACAAAACACCCATTAGATGTGAAAACAACCTTGTTGTTTCCTCCTTGACAAAGTTGATAAACACTAAGCAAATCAAATTTAGATTATGAACCAAGTTCACATTATCAATGCTAACCTTTTCCGATAAGCTTACCATACCGTACCAAAGATCTCACCCTTACTCTTGTTTCCAAAGGTTATAGTGCCCCCTGGATGCTGCTGCAGTGAAGAGAAATAGTCCATTTTCCTGTCATGTGGCTTGAACACCCGCTGTCCATACCAGGGACCTGTTCCAGTACCAGTCCCTCTCTTCACCTGCACACAAACAATCAGTTCTTACGAACCCAAACGAGCTTTGCCTCTTTGGGTTTCTTCTTAGAAACAGAACCAACACAAACAATAGGGTTAGAAACATTAGCATCAGCTTTGACATCCTTGTCAATCCGGGTACGCGTCCCTCGCTTAGAACAACCAGGGTCCTGAACCTCAGTTTTGGAAGCTTTCCAACACTTGTTCTTCAAATGTCCCTCCTTTCCACAATGGAAACAGATTTTCTTCCCTTTGAAGTTCTCCTTCTTGAACTCAGCAATCTTCTTCTTACGATGGTTGAAGTCGATCCTTGTTGGTTCGCGGCCCTGAGCATTCTTTGCCCATATACGGTATCCCTTACCGTATGTCCTAGCCTTGTCTTGAAGGTCCACCTTGACATGTGGAGTACTCCTAGGCTCACCAGCTTGTGGAGGTCTCTTCAGTATGGTTACCTCACCATAACCAAGACCGGGTCTTGACTTCTTTGTTCCCTGAACATCTGTCTTTACCCTTGCAGTAGGTTCACGACCCTGCTTAGCTTGACGAGGTCCTTGACTAAGTTCACGACCCTTCTTAGCTTGACCAGGTCCGCGACTAGTCTCGCAACCCTGTCTTCTGTTGAGTTCAGTCTCAAGCTGCCTAATCCTGGCATCTTTCTCAACAAGCTGAGCATCTTGCTTAGCAATCACATTAGACAACTCATAACATTTATCATGAAAGCCTCTAATAATATTAAACATATCGGTACGTGATTGAAAAGTAGATGACTTAGAGGTATTCTTTACCTCCGAGGATGAGGACGATGAGGATCCACCTCTGGCCATAAGACATGTGGTCCTCTTGAAGTTCCTGACCCCACATTGACTATCCAGGTCACTGTCTTCTTCAGAGTCTCCCCAGGCAGCGATCATGGCCTTGTTGTCCTTCGGTCTCTCACCGTGAGGTCTTTCCTTGTTGTTAGCTTGATCCAACTTCTTCCTTCTGCAATCTCTAGCAAAGTGTCCTTTTCTGCCACAGTAGAAACACTCATCATCCATTGTTGCAGTTCTTTTTGGACGCTGGTTCTTTGAGTCCCTGGATTCGGTTTCAGGGTCATGACCTTCATGGCATCCGTCAGAAGTTTTTCATCTCCTTTCTTTCCATCAGAACCTTTGTTGTGCTTTTTCCACTTGGAGTTCTTCTGGTTCTTCCCCTTCTCGGAGACTAAGGCAATCTGCTTCCCGGATTTTTGAGGTTCGCGACCCTCTAGCTTCATTTTCTCAATGAGCATGTCGCTCTCTAGCTTAGAGACCAGATCCTCTAGAGTCATCCTCTTAGTCTCAGATAAGGAAGCTAAGGTCCTTGATATGTCATCCCACTCCGGTGACAATCCTTGAAGGAAATGATGGGTGATCTCCCATTTCTCGTATTCCTTTCCGAGCTTGACAAGGTAGCCAAGCATCCTTGAAACCTTGAGTGATACCCATGTATCGACTCATCCTTGTTTTGACGAAGACTCTGGTACTTCTGTGCAGTGAGGATCCTGTTCTTTCCTGACGTCCCCCGAACCATCATATATCCTCGAGAGCATCCCAGACCTCAGACGGGTCTTGTAGATGATGACCTTCTCTAGATCACCAGGTTCCAAAGCAGCATGCAGAACCTTCATGGCTTGAGCGTTCTTCTGAAGCTTCTTGAAGTCCTCAGTGTGTAGAGAGCCCTCGGCTTCTCTTTCGTCTGGTCTTCATCATCCATGATGAGCTGACGACCCTGCTCAATGATCTGCCATACCTCGCCATCTAAAGCAAGGACGTGTTCCTCGAACCGAATCGCCCAAGAGTCATACTCTCCCGGTTTGAGCTTTGGAGGGTTGAGAACGAATCACCACCTGACATACCTGCAAACTAACCAACAATCTAGAGCACAGGGCTCTGATACCAATTGAAGGACCGTGGTTAGTGTATCTAGGACTCAGGAACTGTTAGGGACCTGATCCCAGACTGCAGGGACTTCACAAAGTATACAGCAGCGGAAATGATGTCGAATGATTTCTTTATTAAATCAATCGACTATACAAAACAATAGTTTGTACTATGTAACAACACACAAGCTATTACAATACAAAAGTCAGCTTACCCAGGGTCAGTACCCTGTTCGTGACTTCCAGAGACGCTACCTTCACACGATTCCCCTGAATCTGTTGTAGCTCTCTCACACCAAGGATCTGGGTTCTGATGCACTTCAGCCTTACACAGAACCCTTGGTTCTCCTGAGATCCCTCCACCTGTGTCTCCAGGTCCTCAGACCTTCAACTCCAGCTTATCTTCTTGATGCGCTTTAGCCTTACACAAGAAGATCTTGAACTCACTTGAATCCTCTCTAGATTCCTTGAGTTGCTCACTGAGTTCTGGATGGAAGACACCTCCTTGGATTCCTCCTGAGATCCCTTGCACCGCGGCTGGGATGTCCTCTTCCACCAGGTCCTCGAGACCTTCACTCCAAGCTTATCTTCTTGACGCTTTTAGATTACACAAGAAGATCTTCAACTCCTTTGAATCACTCTCTAGATTCCTTGAGTTGTGCTTGAGTTTCGAATGGGAGAGGCAATTCAAAATGGCTCCATTCCTCACATTTTGAATAGAGACCCACTTGCAGGGTCTTGTCCTCGGATGAACAGTGACCGATGGGACGGCACTGTTCACTTTGTGCTTTCGGCTGCCTCCTATTATCCACTAGGTATAGCATGGCTTCCTCTATCTTTTGCAAGATATTCACGAGTTCCAAAGTCGGCTTAATTGGTACTTTCTGCAGCAAGCTTTTCTCTTTCATGCTCTGCTGTCCTTCACGTGATCTGCTGTGTCCTCAGGTCCCTGATTGTTAATCCCAGGTACTTGATCCTTTCAAGTCCTTCATGAATGTGAAGTCCTTCTGTCCTTAGCTCAGGTATAGCAACCTGAACACTTGACCCAAGACATTAAACAAGTGTTGTCATCATCAAAACATGGGTACGAGATCCTTTGAGTTCACAAGAGGTATCCGAACCTCAAAACCCTCTTGAGGGATGTGAACCTCAGGATCTAACATCTATTCTAATCATTTAAAGCTCTGGTCACAATAACGGACATCCAACCCATAATCGACAAGCAAGCACGCATGTCTCTTCCGCTCATATGATCAATAACACGATTCAACTCCACGTCCACGAGCAACACCGAGGAAGCAAGCCTTCAAGACAAAAACAGGAAGAAGGGCAAAGAGCCTCCACGCATGGGTGGAAGCGAAGAGCCTCCATGCACGAGGCAGGAGGTGGGCAACAAGCCTCTCACAAAGGAGGAGCTCTTCTCGCAAAATGTGAGAAATGATGCATCCAGGACGACTCGAACTCGAGCGTTCTTGATAGCCGAGCTCAGTAGCGTGAGCTTGTAACCAGAGCTGGGGCAATAAAGTAGTTGAATTTCAGAAGTGCCCGAATGGTTGGGTGCAGCCAGAGTTCACAAGCCTGCCCGTTCCAAGGTGAGAGTGAGATGCAGGCCCTGAGCGAAGGCTTAGAGTGTGCCTCTCATACAGTGGAAGACACTGCGCTAGGCTGGCTTCAAAAACATAACATTCGAATCCAATAAATAAAATAATAATAAAAATACACTTAATCTTATGTTCAACGACTGTGCAAATAGTTGCATGTTGTTGATTTAATAATTTTTATTTATATCCAAATAGTCAATTAATATTCACTGGTGAATCAAAATAACACTAATTGCATATTTGTGAAACCAATTAAATTTTTAATTCAAACACATAATACAAAAGATATAATCAAAAAAATGCGACGATAAATTCGTAAAATTTGAAAATAAATTGTCATTACATGCGGTTTTAAATGTTATTTGCCCGAAGCCCACCAGGGGCTAGCCTAGTGGCAGTGGAGGTTGTATTATAAGCCACACGTCATGGGTTCAATTCCTGGTGGGTGTTAAAGCGGGGTGATTTTTAAAAAAAAATGTTATTTGCCAGAACTTGTCGAAATTCATTTATTTTAAAAGAAAATAAGACTCCGAGGAAAGGAAAAAAGTAAAAAAGATGATAACTTTATAGAACACTATAAATAAATTTACTCGTTTTGAAGCTTACAAATTTCATAATAATGAACCTGATTCCACCAAAGTGTGTGTAATACAGAGCAGACGATTCACCTATTAGCAATGTTATTTGATTAGTCACACAACTGTTTTGAGTCTACTTGAAATTCTTCAACATGCCTACTGTCGTCTTCAATGAGGCTGCTGTCATCTTCAACAAAGGCATCATCTTTTGCATCTTCTTGTTTGTGATTGCTCGCTTGAATGGCTTCATCCAAGCCATTCATACGAATTCTGACCCGCTTTCCCTTAATGTACCGGTATTCCCATTTTGGCGGGGGATATTTCTTCTTTAGCCTCTTGTATTTGTCTAACATTTCTAGCTTTTGGAATACTTCCCCAACCATATTAACAACTGCAACACTTGGCCGGACACCGAGTTCTTCCATGTCAGCAAAGACCTACGTATCATATAGGAGGAATACATGAGCGTGATAGTTAAACCAAGCTATGCATTTGCATTAAAGAAGAAAATGAACTACAATACTATACCTAACTATATGTGAAAATACCAAGCTGAACAGAAAAGGGGAATATAATAAATGCACGCTTGTCGTTGATCACCGTAATTGATGAAGGAATTCAAGCATTACTAAAAATGAGAAAATTATAGAATTATCTATTCACGGTGATCAGTGAAATCTTAAAAGATGAATATAACAAAAACAGAAATAAACAAGCAACAGCAGTGACCTCGAAGATCTTTTCATTCATGTCCCTTCTGTAATAGATGGAGACCATTTTTTCGAAGAAAATTCGTGGCGTGCTTTCCAAATTTTCAGAAAATATCTTCTGCCACAGCTCCTCAGCTTCCTCAAGTCTGCCATCTTCTGCTAATGCAGTTAAAAGTGTATAATAGCTTCCCATTGTCCTGCCTTGACCTTTACTTAGCATCCATTTGGTCATCTAACAAATGTTAGTCATCAAATTTACCAAATAATAGACATAAAGTATCATCGAAAATAATTTGAACATAAAACGGGATCAGAAAAGTACCTGAATGACTCTCTTCCAGTCTCGTTCAGTTAATAGTGTCTTCAAAGCTTTCTTCACAGTGATCAAGGAAATTCTAACTCCCAAGCAATAAAGGAATCAAGGGCTCCATACACTTCTTCTTTAACATTTGACAACCCTTTTATCTACAGGAAAACAAATAAATAAACGAGGTTTCATAAGCACCGACATAAAGCAGGTAAGCAGTCCGAAACTGGCTCAGCAGTTAATGTCTCAATAGTACATTCAAATGAAGAAATTTAGTGAAAACACAACACACACACACACACATTCAACAAGCTTGGTTGATTTGGAGATGGTCCCAATTTTACGGTTTTGTTTCCATACTCTTGTAAATCTTGGTCTTGAACCTTTAAGTTCGCACACCTGCAATTCTAATACCACTTGTAAATTTGCAATGCGAGCAACATCCGGGTCATCATACGTTGTTTGAATATTAAGCTTTTTCAGCTCATCTATTTGCTAAGCGAAATGAAAGAATTGAATGTTAATTTTACCACGACATTATTGAAGGCTCCGCGACTAGGGTTGTTTTAGGGATGCGGCACCAATGGGGACTGAATCTGTATGATAAAATATAACATAACAATCCAACATATAAAATCAACAAAAATTAACTGAAAATTGAGAACAGTTGAGAGTGAAAGGAAGAAGAGATGAATTACCGATAAGGCACACCTTGATGCCAAACATGGCGCTCCGAGAAGAAGATGCTTCAGTCTCTCTAAAGATTTCAGTTTTGACGACGGCGACGAATTGACTGGAGTGAGGTGGAGGAATGGATAGATGCGGCGGTGGAGCTTCGGAGGACCGACCGTGTAATATATCTTCTGTTGATGATACTTTAGAATTCCCTTTTTGCCCTCATCTTTATGTTCCATTTTTTCATATTCTTAGCAACAAAGTATGTTCAAATAAAACTGCGTCGTTTTACTATTACGCAAAATTTAAAATTACTGAACCTAAAAATGATATAGTTTTGACTTTAAACAACGTAATTTTAATTATCATGAATTTAAAACTACATTATTTTATCTTTTGGCTACAAATTGCAGCATGCTGCACCAGATCCAATTCCTCATTTCGTTATATCTTTCTTATATCTAACCATCAATTGTTAAGGCGTTCAGATGTCTGCTAGGAGAACGTCACCGTGTCACTAAAACGTTTTTCAATTTTTCGTCTATAGTAGTTGTAACACTGTAACTTTCTACAACTGATCCGGCAAAGACGATCTTCATAAGAGATTGAACTACTATATCGGCATTCTATTCAATGATCCATTGAATGTGATCTATCTGGAACAAATTTTGTTATAAGGTGTTAATTGACTTGTCGTTTATTATGGGGTTTTGAAATTTTCTAAACTTCATAAACTCCAACGAAATGTTTGGATATGTTGATCAAATTGCGCCATTTTTAATGAGATTGTATTAATGTCAAAATCAAAATATGTTTCATCCAACTTTGAGATGGAAATATTCTTTTGTGAATATGCTGCCAAAGAATCCATCCCCGTACTTTTAAAAAATATGGTTGAATATTTTGTCATTTGTATGAGAAGAGATGTAATTTCTTCAAATAGATATATCCAGAATCAGAGTTAGGATTTAGAGAGACAATGAAATTTTGTGAAACATGAAGACATCATCTCAACCGTTGATTTTGATTTATCTAACGGTTGAGATTTAATTAATTTTTAATTAAAAAAGGTGGTTGAATTTGCAAAATACACGGGCGGTTGAGAATGATGGTTATAAATATCAACCGTTGGATTAATTAAAATCAACGGTTGAGATGATGTCCTTCTGTCTCACAAATATTTATTTCCTCCTTGAACCTTGCTCTCCGGAATCATATCGGGTGCTGCACAGCTAAATGCTGCCATCATCCCAAAACTGTGACGTTTTATTATTTGACTAAACTTTGTCGTTTTGGTTAATAATTTAAATTAAATATATTTAGGTCATGCGCTTCTCTTTATCCATTTAACAACGAAGGCAAAGCCGTCTATTGACGGTGAAATTCATGGAATTGATATCATTCTGAAAAATAATAAAAGTTGACAAAATAGTTGTTAAGGAAACAGGGGACATGATCGCTGCATACTTGCCGATCATTAGTTTGTTGGGGATTTATCTACCATCAAAGAATTAGAAAGAACATCTTCACTGCCTTCCAAGTGCTCCAATGTTCTATCTTCACTCAACCATGCTAAGTTTGCAGGTATTTCAACAACCTGTCAAGTAAATAATTATCAGATCTATGACTAACAAACTTATAATTGAAACTAATGCTAAAAATTCTTACCCCATTTTTTATATACTGAATGTCAGATAAATCAGTCGATCCTTTTTCCTTTGCTTCATTCTTTTTTCTACTTTTCTTCTCATGCCATGCTTTAGGTCTTTTACTGACATTGTAGTTTCGTACTTTCTTAGCTAACCCTTTAACATTTTGTCCTTGATAACTAGTCGGAGGTGCTGAATCATTAACAGAAATAAACGAATCATGCTCTTCGGCTTTAAGTTTAACATCTTTCATCCAATCATTAACTTGACTGAGTATGAAATTGTACCACCTCTTCACTTTGAGCTGCATAATCAGCTAATCTAACTAGTTTCGGACAAAGATGCATGTATCTTTTACTGACATCAAAGCGAACGTTTTCTTGTATATCATGCCCGTTGTTATAGTCGACTAACAATAATTTATATAGCTTACATGTTGCCGGACAATTTTCTTATTGTTAATAGGTTGAAGAAAAACGAGAGATCAATAAGCAACAGAAATTTCACCGTCAAAAGAAGGCTACACCTATACTGTTAAAGGCATAAAGAGAAACGCGTGACCTAAATATATTTAATTTAGATTATCAACCAAAACGATAAAGTTTAGTCAAAATAACAAAACGTCACAGTTTTGGAATGCTAGCAGCATTTAGCTGTGCAGCACCCGATACAATTCCAGATATATCCTGAATTTCCTCCTAGAACAAAAATAATACTTAACAAATATTGTTAAAGCAAATATACATCTCGTATTAGATAACCCAAAATTTATGAATCTACAAAAAAGCTTATTACTATAATTTTGGAATTTCAATGATGTGTATGTCTGTATTTTTCAAATTTGTTATGCCATGACCTTATT
Source organism: Sedum album (assembly GCA_006409495.1). Lineage (NCBI taxonomy): Eukaryota > Viridiplantae > Streptophyta > Magnoliopsida > Saxifragales > Crassulaceae > Sedum > Sedum album. The sequence goes on from QZGG01002412.1 coordinate 13,570, forward strand.
ATCTTTAAAATGAGTGGAAAACTGCATGCTGAGACAATACTTTCTATTTGTATGACTTTGTACTTGCTATTCTAGTTTACTTATGTTTGTGAGTAAATGTGAATGTTTATGACAAAATCTGTCTTACAATATTTCAACTTGAATTAAAAAAAGTTTATTTTTAAAGTCTTGGTTAAAAAAATTAGTTTACTGATCACAAATAGTGTTTTAAAGAAAAGCTGAAACAAGTTTGAAATACAAGTACAATGTGAAATGAAGTTCAAACAAGTCTCAAACAAAGAAGCAGTATGCTTGAGATATAGTTCAAATCCTGTTCTTTCTAGGTGATTTCGTAATAAGTGTTGCGGCAAATCCTTTCTTAATGACCGCCTTGAAGGTGTTGAACTAATCCTCTCTTTCTTGGTGATTGTCTAACATGCCATTCATGTAGTTTTTCCTTACAAATACTTCTTAACTTTTGCCTCAATATAGTTTTTGGCATTTATCAGTCACACAAGGATACTGAATTAATAGTCACAAAGGATCCTAGAATCAATAAAATCAGAATTAAATCTTAAATAACCACCAAGAAGAATACCAAATCACTAACTTTCAAAACAATGCACACAAGGATACTAGAATTACTGACTTCAAAACAGTGCGCACAATTGTTTTCAAAATCATTGACTTCAAACAATGCATACAATGATACCATCATTTTGTACAATACTTACACAAAGAATTGCTATATAAGACTATTTTTACGTCCACTCGACACCCATTTTCAACCTTCCATTTTTCAAATCTCTTTAGTTAATACCATCGATCCATGTGTATTGTTTGGTTTTGTTGAATTTAAATTGAACCGGGTGTTATTCGCTTGACAAAAAAGTTGTTAGGTGTCATTGTCTGACTGAAGACACGTGAAAAATGAACGGATGAAATTAGATCGCATGCATGTAAAATAGTGTCAAAGATGTACTAGAGCGCTTTCTACTTACACAATAATAATATTCATAATCATGAGAATAACGTATAGTCTTTTTATAAAACTCACACAAGGACGACATCAATTTATCCTTATAATGGGTCTATAAATTTCTATAATATCTTTGAGACGCGTATTTAAACTAACATATATTCTCTAAAAGGTCTCTTTGGTAGCAAACTATCATCAAACATGCATTGTACTTTAGAATTGTTGCAGCATAATACTATTTTTGCACATCACTGAGAATCTTCATAGTAGCTTTGAATATAATTTTTCATCCCCGGTTGTAAGTAATATAAACTCTGATGTTTCTTTTAACATCTTCTGCAAAATGTTTCCAAGATGCATCGTTATGGAAATTCTTCTTAATACTTATCAATTATGCTCAGAACTCAACTTCGTGTTCTTTTCCTTCCATCAAGAATCATGTTTGCCATAAAAATTGGAATGACCATACCTGATACTTTACTTCCTGACCTTAAAGCGACACTTACTGATAATATTATTTGCTTTCTTATTATCACACGCTTATTTTTTTATGGAACATTGGTCAATGTGTAAACTTAGTATCCCATGTAGCCAATCGTCTCTTTCCAGCTAACCAAAACCATGTACTTTGTTAAAAAAATTAGTAAAAAATGATGGTGTTTTGAAAAGAGTTCAGAAATCATACTTTGGATAACAGAATAAACTATACAGTATATTAATATTATTTTTCGTATCATAATATTATTTATATTATTATTCTCACACATTTTTAGTTTTAGATTAGATGTTTTAGTATTAAAAGATTCAATTGAGACACGTAACTATACAAGGTTTTACTATAGGACAACATCCTCGTCGCTTATAACTAATTAATCAAACAGACGAGAATCAAAATTTTTTTTTTTGAATCCGACACAATTTAATTAACAAATCTATTTAATATTAATCGTTGAATTAATTAAATATATATCTAACTTAGGAAGAGGTTCTAGGGAGACAATTAAAGTTTTGTAGGACGGAGGAACATCATCTCAACCGTTTAATTTATATAATTCAACGGTTGATATTGATAACCGTCAATCTCAACCGCCCGTGTATTTTGCAAATTCAACTACCTATTTTATTTAAAAATCAATTTAACTCAACCGTTAGATCAAAACAAAATAAACGATTGAGATAATGTCTTCATGTTTTACCTAACTTAAATGTCCTTCTAGATCCAAACTCATCTAACTTATATCCTTAATTCTTATAAATATTTGTATTCACATCAATCATATCCCTAATCTAATATGCTTATTTATGTTGACCATCTATTAAAATGCATCCACCCCTTTATTTTCTAAGCCTCTTTGAAATCTTCCACACATTTCCAACTAAAGAAATATATCTTCTAGAGAAAAAAATGATTTGGACAGCTCAGCCTCAGATGAAATTGTATTTAATCACTTAATTAATTAATAAATTATTTATAGTTTATCAGTTTATTGATAGAGTGGATAAAGAGAGGCAACAACGAGAGTCGAGAAAAGGAGAGATGTCGCAACCTTCGAGGATTAGCGCTGCCAAGGCAGTCGGCTTCACGTATGCGGCACACGCCCTTGCCATCGCCGGAGCAGCGTTGGTCTTGATTTGGACCATATACTTCAGAGGCGGCCTCGCTTGGGAAGCTACCAACAAAGGCCTCATCTTTAATGTAAGATCATCTATCAATCTCTTTTTTTCTTTTTCCATTATCAGTTTCATCTTTTCTTCAATTCATCTAGTCTTGGGAAAAGTAGTAGGAACCCTAGTGTCGGATTTGGGATGCCATTAGTTCACTTTGTGATCTTGGTTAGCCTAGTTGCTGTGAAATGCGTATTATAAATCAAATTTCACATGTTCGATTCCTGATGGGTGCTATAAATTGTGTAACTTTAGCGTCTGGGTTATTTAAAAATGACTTTTTATCCATATTTTGATAGTTAGAAGAGCTGAAAGAAGCAGCAGTTAGAAATTAGAATTTAGAATTAGCTATGTGATTTTATGAATGGTCTAGAACAACCAATGCTATGATCTTGTATGTTCTGATGACCGAGCTACATCTGTTCTTGGAGATAAGTCAATTTGGAATTCCCTAAGTAGCTCGTGGGCCATTCCAGAATGTTAACTTGGGATCAACTCTGATCAATTGATCATATCTTTCATTCTGTCGTTTCCAATCAACAATATTCATTTACGTGTTTTAACACCATTCTTGATTGGAAGCTACACTTTTGTCTTTATTTGTGTTTATCAGGATTTTTCATACGTGCCAAAATGAATATTTTTCCTGCTAATGCAGCTTCACCCAGTGCTGATGTTGATTGGCTTCCTCATCCTTGGCGGTGAAGGTAGCATGACTAATAATTAACATGTGGAAGCAGTTGGTTAATTTGTTCATGCTGTTAAATTCTTGATTGCTGGAGTTAATGATTTTTATCCTTGTATTTAGCTATTATAAGCTACAAGTCTCTCCCTCTGAAGAAACAAACAAAGAAACTGATACACCTGGTTCTCCATGCTATTGCCTTAGTCCTTGGTGTGATTGGAATTTATACTGCATTCAAGTTTCACAATGAAAGCGGCATTGCCAATCTTTACAGCTTGCATTCCTGGATTGGGATCGGTGTCATTTCTCTTTATGCCATTCAGGTCCTTTTCTATCTTTCTAGTATTAAGTATTCAGTTGTTTAATTCCACTGGTGGAAAAAGGGGCTAAGAAGCACATTTTCCATCCGAAGTCTTTTGTCTATTGGGAAACTTCAATGGTTGGAAGTTCGAATATATAATAGTTTTGCACCACCACTACGATTCTTTAATAGTAAGAGCCTCTAGTCCAGAGTTCAACTCAATTTTGTTTGTTTGTTGCAGTGGATTTATGGATTCATTATCTTCTTCTACCCAGGAGGGTCCGCCTCACTGAGAAGTGCATCCCTTCCATGGCATGTGCTGTTTGGGGCTTTTGTTTACATACTTGCAATAGCCACAGTCACTTTGGGCTTTCTTGAAAAGCTGACTTTCCTAGAAAGCTCTGGTCTTGCTAAATATGGTACTGAGGCTTTCCTAGTGAACTTCACTGCCATTGTCTCCATCTTATATGGAACAGCTGTGATAATAGTTTCGGTTATTCCTGCTCCTGTGGAAGATGAATTTAGCTACTCTGAGATTTGACCTTATACGGTATGGCTTTAAACAGCTGCATCGGCCAACTTTGTTGTAATATAAATGATGTGTGTGGTGATGTTCATATTGACGTCTTTAGACATATATATGATACACTTATTTAAAATAATTGCGATGCCTCATTTCTATGATGTTTTCAGTATGGTAGAGCGATTCTTCTTTTTTTGGAAGGGAAACATGTGCTTTGCACATAGAGCGATTCTCATGCTAGCCATGTAGAGTGCATTTGGGTTTGGCAAGGTTTTGCGCACTTAAACCTAGAAATATAGTCAGGATCTCCCACTGATGACGATCTTACGTAAACGCGACTTGGTGTTTGCCCATTGAAAATTTTAATTTTGTTGAATCAAAGCTTAAGTACGAACCTCTAGGCTCTCACTTGAAGTGGTCTAATGAAATTCATGCTTATTTTTTCAGTTGGAGCTGCGTGATTCATATATATTTTTGATTATATATCGTGTCTAAATGATGTTGTTTAATGAAATGCACAGTCATTGACTTATTTAAGACAACGCACTGGAAGTCTCAAGTGTCATCAAGGTGATTTGGAAGGGAAGGAAGTTGCAACAAAAAGAGGTTTAAGTGATTTAGAGTTCATCCTGTTGTTCATTGAGTCATACCTACGCTTCTGAATCTCAAGTGCTGACCTTGATGCTTTGAATGATGGAAATAACAGTCTAGCTGAGACAGATGATCAAACGAGTTACCTAAGCCAAATAACATTAAGAGTAAACGTGGGTAAAGGGTGTCAAAGAAGAAAGTTTAGAGCTTAGACTACACGTGAGTGTACCTACCTCTTGCAAAGTTGAATGTAAGAGCATATGCACCCATTGAGCACCTCCTACCCATAGAGGAAGTGCCAATTTAGCACATTCTCTCGATCAGCACCTCCTCAATATTTAGTTTATGCACCCGTTCATGATTTTAGCACCTTCTAATACTATTCATAAAATTAAAAATATTTTTATAATTATAATTATAATTTTAAAGTTAAAGTTAAATCGAATTGTAGGACATTTGTGTTGGTGTAACGGCTACTTTGTGTTTTTTACATTTAATTTGTTGAATTATTAACCAAGAATTTATTTATTGAGTTTTAAAATTTTAAAACAAAATTGGGCCCAAAAGCACAGCCCATTCTCTTTTTTCTCCATCGAGCACCTCGTCCAGCAGCTGCTAGCAGCTGCTAGCAGCTGCTCCAGCTTCCTCATCAGCAGCTGCTCGAGCTTCCTACCGGTGCACGTACTTCCGTCACAATTTCGCATGCCAGCTCAGCAGCACCTCCTCCAGCAGGTCATCGGTGCAGGTGCTCTAAGTCCGTTATCATTGTTTAAACGAGAAGGATGCTTAGTTTGTCATATAATTAATCTATGCATGCTGTGTACATTTGAAATTGACAGATAGTTGTAAACACGGATAGGAGCGAACTAGTGTACACGAGTACTTTGAAGTTATACATTGATGGTTAGTATATAGTATATTTTATGTTCCATAAATATTAATTATATAATTTAGGATGATGACTAACAGTTAAGAAATTAAAATATTAACTATCGTTCCCCCTACACATCTTAAATAAGACGTATCATATCGGTACGAAAAGAGAATAATGATTGATATATGGAATTGGACAGAAAATAGATACTTGATCGTTATATTTTTGCATCATTTTATTCACGACATGCATCATGACATAACTAAGCTTTTGCTCTGAGTCTCTGAGATGACTGAGCTTTTTCTTTGAGATGACTGAGCTTATGCTCTGAGATGGTCAGGTTCGGCAGTGACGATTGCCATTTGCATGACAGACACGTGCATCATTCTGCATACATGCATCACGTTTTGTATACGTTTATATGAATATATGTGGCGTAAAAGATATCTGACTGATACTAATTGAATTAAACAACATACACAACGTTAATAAGATATGTTATGTATTCACTGAGTCATTCGACTCACCCCGTTGTTTTTAAACCACTTTTCCAGATACAGTTATTAGCACGAGCTTCGACGTCGACGATCGCTGAAGAGTTTGTCTTTGACGAACATTATCATCAAAGTAGTCTTCTGTTCTTTCAGATACAATTATTTTATTTGAGTTACTCATTTAGACGCTCTGTTGTATTTGACATTTGAATCATTTGTTTATTTTATATAGTTTCGTTGTTATGTATATTTAGAACTCATTGATAATAGAGGTTTGCTTGGCTGTTGGTCTAACGCTGGTCTCGATCTTAATTTTGGGTCATGACATTTAAAAAAATGCACAGTCATTTTCATTAATTATTTTTAAAAATGTATTTGCATAATTAAAAAGAAAGCAACGTGTGTCCCACTTATCGTTCTTGATGGCTAGATTAAGAACATAACTTTTAAGCTATCGCCCATTCTGGCAATCGAAAATACTTGAATGGAAATATGGGATTGTGCAAAATACACTTTTTTAAATTCAAAGTATAAGGGTTTTGATCGAAAAGGGTAATATTTCTCGAAATGGTGAGCCGTAATCTTTATTTGTTGATATTAATCAGTTGAAATTAAAATTTTATCTAAATTTGGAAATGAATTAGAATAAATCATTTTACGATTGGTTACAATTCTCAATATCGAACGTTGTATGAAGAAAAATCTACGATTAACTTTAAATCTCAGTTTTATCCTGTTTCACTTGTTAGCCAGATTTTAAAAACTAAGTATTTTTCACATACATCAATATTTGATGCTAATAAAGGATACATACCATTTTTATTTGGCATGGATTTTGGAAAGTCTTACAAGTTATTATGCCTCTGATAGCGATTGATATCTCCATTCTCCACAGGTGCTGTGACTTGGAAATGCAACTCAAATGGTTTATTAGATGTAAAGTCAGCATATCAATCCAACATGATGCTTTGTTTGATATATCTACAGGAAGCAGTGGCTGGTGGATACAGAGCGATAGCTAAAAATGACGAGGGCATTGTGTTGGAATCATCAAAGCTCTTTATGTTTTCATGAACAAAATATTTTGCTTTTAAAAATGCAGCCTTACTACTTGGAATGAAGTTAGCAGATGAGTTGAATCAAGATAAAATTATATTAGAAACTGATTGTTCTCAGCTTGTGAACGGCTTTGGATATGAGATGCATTGTTCCTAAGGTAATAGAGAATTGTTTCAAACAATGTTTACTTATGTTTGTAGCTGGTCGCAGTTGGTCAGTGTGTTTGATTCGGAGAGGGCCAAATGAGCTAGCTGACGCTATTTCCAAATTCTCATCACAAAATGGAGTTTTTTTTATGACAAAATCCACACTCCGACAAGCAAAGTTAAACAGAAACGCACCCAGGAGACAACAAACGACAAAACAAACCACCACAACCTGAGACAAAATCTACATAACAAAACATTTGACACTGAGAGGAATTGCCCATGAGTTCAGCCAAGATGCCTTTGAGAGCCGAGCAAAATGGAGTTAGTTCAAGCTTCAGTGTGGTCCCAAAATTTCTTTTTATAATTTCAAGCTGTTATAAGTTCTCTATTACATTTGAATCTCACTTCAAAAACTTTAAATGTTATAAAAAAACATTAAATCTCACTCATATCTTTTACTGTTTTTCTATATATTTATACTAGAACATGATTCAAATATCCAAACGTAGTAAAAATCAAGACTTATTCATATTTTTATAATATTGTGAGACAAATGAGGTTTACGCTCTTTCTATATCCACCAGATCGACGAACCACCCACCAAACCCTCGCACGAAGACCACCTCATAATAGCATCCACCAAACCTAAAGCATCCGGTCTGTAAGGAAACGGAGGAAGTAGGTGGAAGAGGAAACCATCGGGAGAGTTTAGAGAGAGAAGCTGGAGAGTTTAGAGAGAGTATAAAAATATCTTCTTTTTTTTTGATTTCACCCTTTTGCTAAAAGGATTTGAATCACGTGTTGCATTTTTTTTCTCTTTTTTTAAAGGTTGAATCATGTGTTGCATACAACATATTACAACTAAATACAAAATGATGTATTTTTGATTTATTAAATATCAAAACTATGCCGTTTTGAAAAAAGTTCAAAAATTTAAACTTGGATTTTAGTAAAGTGCATAGTTTTGAGTTAATTTTAAACAAAACGACGTCGTTTAGTTAATTAAATTTGATGTTTCAAAATTTGAATTTTGGTTGTACATGCCTGTAGGCTGTACTGAATCCAGATCTTTGCTAAAATGATACAAAATACGACATTAAATGAATATACGTACATGTAATCTAAGAGGGATGCTCTTTTGAGACCCCTATTAATGGGTGAGACCCACATCATGACCGTTGATTGTGTTTGTATTTAGGGTCCAGATTGTGCCACGTGGAGGTGAGAGAAATTGCTGCTTTTGTTCTCTCACCTCCACGTGGCACAATCTGGACCCTAAAAGTAAACCCAACCAACGGCCATGATGAGGTCTCAGGGTCTCACCCAACAGTAAGGGTCTCAAAAGAGACCACATCTGTAATCTAATCATCATAAAGATTCTTTTTGATCCATAATGAAATCATAATTAGCTTACAATAAAAAACAATGCTACTAGCTACTATGGGTTTTTTAAATAAAAAATGCTACAATAATTTGTGTCTTTGTGATAGGGAATCCACTAAATTACAAAACTATCCCTGAGCACATAGAAAGATGGAACTGAAGCAGCCATTTCTAGTAGTGGCGCACAATAGAATAAGAAGCATCAACAATCGCATTTCAACTCATCATCACTCCTCGATCCGTCCGTCTTCATCGCACTCCGCCTTCTCATCATCCTCTCTAATTCTTCGATCGTCACGCGCCTTTAGCCTCGTGGTTAGGGTTAAGGCCATGCCGTCTGAAGATAACGGCGCTTTACGCTCTTTCAAGTTAAACGAGTCAACGTTTCTTGCTTCACTCATGCCTAAGAAAGAAATTGGTGTCGATCGGTTTATTGAATCTCATCCTGAGTTCGACGGTCGTGGCGTGCTCATTGCCATTTTCGGTAATTTTTATTTTACTTTGTCGGTTGATATTAACTATGTTACATGAGTTATGACTGTTGATTGCTGTGTATGATGTTCTGTGTGTGTTTGATATCAGATTCTGGTGTGGATCCGGCTGCTGATGGATTACAAATTACTACTGATGGAAAGCCGAAGATTCTGGATGTGCTTGACTGGTATATGTTTGAATGTGTTACTTGATTGATGCCTAAATTTGTATAAAAGCTTGTGTTTGTTTGACTGACTAGTGTTTGTTTAGTTTGTAGTACTGGGAGCGGAGATGTTGATACGTCTGTGGTGGTTAAGGCAAGTGAAGATGGTCGCATTCGAGGGGCTTCTGGTTAGTGTACTATTACTAGTCGAAGATATTGTTGGTGTTTCTGCATTGAATTGATTTGTATGATTGATTTTGAGATTGGATTAGGAAATTTGATTTGAAGATTTTTTATGCCCATCTGCGTTTGATTTGATCTCAAGCTTGCTAAAAATTAGAGCTAATTTCACTGACTATTTATACAGGCACTGACCTCTTTGTTAATCCATCATGGAAGAACCCTTCTGGAGAGTGGCACATTGGCTCTAAATTAGTATATGAATTATTTACTGACACATTGACTTCACGTTTGAAGGTATTATTATACTCTATACTACTCATAATGAAGTTTTTCTCCCTAATGATTCTTTCACCTTGCTTTTTTATTGGTTAATACTTCTTTCTTGTCTATCTCTATTTCAGAAAGAAAGGAAGAAAAAGTGGGATGAGAGAAATCAAGAAGCAATTGCTCAGGCTGTGAAGGATCTCAATGACTTTGATCAGGTTCAATGGAGTTTTTTGTTATTTCTTTGCTTCTTTCAAATTGCTTGGGTCTTCAAGCGACAAAACTCTTAATAACAATTCAAAAACCAAAATTCCAACTACGGACAAAATGATTTTATTTTTATTTTTTCTGACACTGGCCTGCAGCTGGTTTTTATTTTGGATTAATTATTTTAATCAACCAATTATGCTATTTCTAAAGCTACTTGGGAAACTGATCCAAGGGTTGCTAATGATGAGTTTATGATCTAGTACAATTAAGTCGCATGGGGGATTTTCAGTTCGTTGTTTCTTGATTGGCTTACGAGTAGGAGTCACCTCTGATTCAAATTTGACCACCCTAATCCTCATCTGAGTTCTTCATTTTCAATTTGCCCTATAGGTAGAATATTTGATAGTTCAAAGTAAACTTTAGACTGTATTTGAGAGGTTGCTGATAACTGGTCACGTAACTTGTAATTTCCATTTTCCATATACCACATGCATTGGTGGGAAATCTGGACCTTGTAATGATTTCAGTGTAACATATATCGTGACTGTTAACTTGTTGAAACAGTTGATTAACTATTCTCTGTATACTGGTACACTTTGTGAAAAAGGTTTAAAAACTGTTGTTTGTTTTCGCAACTGACGTTACAGAAATGCAGCTTATAGTGGCAGTCTTAAAAGGATCAAATAAATAAAGTGATACATATGATTCCATACCATTTCCAGCCTCAAGTTATTTGGTGTCATGACAGAGTTGGTTCCTCTTTATGAGAACTAGTGAACTTTTCTCAGTTGTAAATCTTGGTGCGGCCATATTCCTTAAAGTAGCATTTTTGGATGTGAAATCCTCCTTGATATTGGACAGAATTGATCTGTTAACCCATGCTGATGCCGAATAAGAGGGCAACCAACTATTCGTTTTCAAACCTATGGATTTTTTTCTCAATATATCAATTTGCCTAAGTAAATTCTTTGCCTATGCATAGAAATATGTCAAAGTAGAGGATGGGACCTTGAAAAGAACCCGCGATGATCTTCAATGCAGGATTGATATCTTACGTAAGGAAGCTGATGTAAGGTTCTGCATAGTTGCTGTTACATCTCTTTTTTGCAATATTTCCTGGTAGTCTGACTGAGTTTCTGGATTTAGAGCTATGACGACAAAGGACCTGTTATTGATGCTGTTGTATGGTTTGATGGAGATGTGTGGAGGGCTGCACTTGACACACAATCGCTTGAGGATGACCCAGAATGCGGAAAGCTATCTGCATTTGTCCCATTAACCAACTTTAGGTAGTTCCAGTTAATTAATTTTCATTGTATAAAACTAACAAGTGTTTTCACTCTAGGGGCTTCTAACCATGTGTATTCGCATAAGTCATCACTAAAACAGTTTATAATAATATTTTTGTAAGGTGTGTAATCTGGTTTTTGTATGTACGCTGCACACGCCTTCTTCATTCTGCAATTTTAATATATGCCTTTGATTTTCATATAACTTAGATTTACTGAAGGTGATGGGAGCTTCAGAATATTTACATATCACTTAGCAAATGAATGTGCAGAATTGAACGGAAGCATGGTGTGTTTAGCAAGCTTGATGCATGCTCATGTGTCCTAAATATATACAACGATGGAAATATCTTGAGCATTGTGACGGATAGCTCCCCTCACGGCACTCATGTTGCTGGTATTACAGCAGCTTACCACAAGAAGGTACTACATATTGGTTACGGTATATAACAAGTTTCGTTTTCAGTTAGTTCTTAAAGTATAGTTGTCTTTTTTATTTTTCTTCAGGAGCCATTATTGAATGGAGTAGCACCTGGAGCACAGTTAATATCATGTAAGATTGGCGACTCAAGATTGGGTTCAATGGAAACTGGAACAGGTTTAACAAGGGCACTAATTGCTGCTGTAGATGTGAGTTATATAATAGTACATCCTTCAGCGGTCGATGAAAACCTTGATTCTGATCTTAATGCCAAACTTGTTACTGCTTTTGCCTCCATTACCTCTTTTTATCTAGTGAATTTGCTAGCAGTCAATTGTTTATCTGGTTGTTTCCATGACGCACAAAAGGATCTCTTCTCAGTATATACCAGCTATGTTAGTGAATACTGGGAAGGCTGAACATATTTACCATTTAATTTGCAGCATAAATGTGATCTCATCAACATGAGTTATGGAGAGCCTGCACTTCTTCCTGACTATGGCCGCTTTGTTGATCTTGTTAATGAAGTATAGTCATTACTCACTGTTTATGTTCCTATTTTAAATCATTTTACTTGTGACGCTATTATTCACTGTAGAATGTGTTAATTTTATTTTAGGTAGTCAATAAGCACCGGTTGATTTTTGTGAGCAGTGCTGGTAATAATGGGCCAGCACTGAGCACTGTTGGAGCGCCTGGAGGTACTACATCAAGCATAATAGGTATAGGTGCATATCTTTCTCCCGCGATGGCTGCTGGAGCTCATTGTGTAGCCGAGGCTCCTTCCGAAGGGATAGAGTATACCTGGTTGGTACCTATCCTGGACGCATAATGTCTTAATCATTTAATCGTGCAATGATTCTGCAAATTTATCTGACGTAATAAGTATCAAGTCACTGATGATAAGCACTTTTTATCTCTATAGGTCTAGCCGAGGACCAACTGCTGATGGGGATGTGGGTGTTTCAATTAGTGCTCCTGGTGGAGCTATTGCACCTGTTCCTACATGGACTTTGCAGCGACGGATGTTAATGAACGGAACATCTATGTCATCCCCATCTGCTTGTGGGGGTATTGCTTTACTTCTTAGTGCTATGAAGGTTATTACTTATCCCTTTAGTACGTTATATCCCTTAAAAATTCAATTTTTATCTTTGACAATGAGCGCGTGATAAGCCAATGAGGCTCGAAGCCCAAACTACAAAATGAGGTGCCCTCATTGTCATTAGGCTCAAGTCCTGTAAAATGAACGATTTAGAGTCAAAATTTTAATCTTCCTTCAGTTCTTACTCCAGATTCCAGAATTTAAACTGATGCGATTGTAAATAAAATAATTATCTTCAGGCAGAAGGGATTCCCATAAGCCCATATGGTGTGCGAAAGGCTCTTGAGAATACATGTAACTCGATTGGCGATCAACCTTCTGATAAGCTTTCAACTGGAGAGGGACTTATGCAAGTGGACAAGTGAGTTTAGTCGTCATTTAGGCTATCTTTCGCATTCTGGGAAAAAGACTGATCTCTTTGAAACACAACTTTGTTTGTTGTAGGGCTTATGAATATGTTCAACGCTCCCAAGATATTCCAAGTGTTTGGTATAAAGTGAAGGTTAACCAAGTTGGAAAAACAAGTAAAGCTTTGCTGTTGTCTTTAGTTTTATTCTTCCTCTTCATCTTTTTGCCTCATCTTAGTATTGCTCAATTTAAAAAAACAATATTGTTTTGGCTGCACAGCTCCTATTCTGCGTGGCATTTATTTGAGGGACGCAGCTGATTGTACTCAATCAACAGAGGTATGATTTCTTTGTTGGAGATAAACATGTTCTCCTATTGGTACATTATAGACTTCGACAGTACATTCCTTTCAATATCAGTTGGTGTAATGAGAATAGAAAATTCGGGCTGCTTATTGGTCGCAGTTTTGGTTTTTATAATACTACGAATGAAAATCTTCATTTTCTCGTAGCATTCTGGAGTGATGAATATCTCGAATAACTTTCTTCTGATGGAAGCTCTAATATATTTTGTTACAGTGGACTGTTCAAGTTGACCCAGTATTTCATGAAGGCGCAAGTAATCTTGAGGAACTTGTGCCCTTTGAAGAGTGTTTAGAGATCCACTCAACTGATCCTCTTATTGTAAAGGCTGCTGCATATGTTCTTCTCACCCATAATGGGCGCAGCTTCAAGTAAGTGGAAAAATTCTCATATAGTTCACAATTTTGAACTTTGCAACTTTTGGGCTATTTATTCTGTAGTTTAATGTTTAAATGGCAACATTCATTAGTGGTTTTTTGGTTGGGTGTTTCCTTTATTGACCCTTCTTCCTAAGCTGTTGGCGCATCAAGGCCTTGGAAATCTTCTTTGGAGTCTATAAATTATCTAATCTTAGTTGTTTTACTACTCAGACTGGTAATATTACTCGAAAAGAAGGGTCCAACATTAATCTGATTCCTGATTCCCAAGTTATAGCTCAACTTATTAATAAAACAATCATTTGGAATACCTTTGCGCTTCTGAAGTGTGTTTGAGTTCCCAAGCATATATATACGGTTTATGCTATCCAAATAAAGAATGCAGCTGTAGAGTAATACAAAATATAGTTTGCAAAGCCATTTTTACTGATTTTCTTTTTACAATGCAGTGTAGTGGTGGATCCAACTAAGCTTAGCGATGGTCTGCATTACTTTGAAATATATGGGGTTGATTGTAAAGCACCTTGGCGTGGAGCTTCATTTCGGATTCCTGTGACGATTACAAAGCCAACAACTGTCATTAGCCGGCCTCCTGTAGTACAGTTTTCTGGAATGTCATTTGTGCCAGGTACATATCTCATTAACTAATGATAATCATCGATCATTATGTCAATGGCATCAGAACGAGACCAGCCTGCATTTTTTATAAAATATAGCTTTTGTTTAAGTGAATTATGAATTATATGTTCTGTTAGTTTTCTTATTTCTCTGATAAAATCCACAGTTTTCAATACCTTTAATAAATGCCATATGACACCTACAGAAGTAAAATTTCTCTTTCTTGCCCTGCTACATATTCAGGCCATATTGAGCGGAGATACATTGAGGTACCTTCTGGTGCTAATTGGGTGGAGGCAACCATGCAAGTGTCAAATTTTGATACCGCTCGAAGATTTTTTGTTGATGTTGTGCAGGTATTGCATTCATTCTCATTTAAGGGTATCCCAAGCCTTTAGGCACTATTTGATATGACTTACTATGCAGCTTTGCCCGTTGCAAAGGCCAATAAAGTGGGAAACTGTTGTTACTTTTTCTTCACCTACATCAAAAAGGTTTGTCTTTACAGTCGAAAGTGGCCGAACTATGGAGTTAGCTGTGGCCCAGTTTTGGATGAGTGGCATAGGAAGTCGCGAGGCAGCCAATGTTAAGTTTGAGGTGATGTCCAACTTCTAAACGTAGTTGTAAACAGGGTGTCTTGATTTTGTATTTTTGTTATCATTGATGTTACTCAAAACGTTTAAGGATCCCTGCTATCACCCACACACGCCACACAACATTTTTTTATCCAAACTTGCACCAAAGATGTATATGCCATCTTCAGAATATTTGTCCCATTTTTATTTTTCTCATTCCGGAAAATGCTGCTCCATTTAGTTTGACAAACTCATAGTGTTAATTATTTGTACATGCAGATTGTTTTTCATGGAATTAGTGTCAACAATAATGAGGTACTTCTTGACGGAAGCGAAGGTCCTTTTAGAATTGATGCTGAAGCCCAACTTTCATCCGAGAAACTAGCCCCTACTGCTACTCTGAACAAGGTAAATTATATCTGTTTCCAAGTTGGTCTCCATTTGTAAACTAAATTTTCATTTGTTTAGTTTAGATTTATAAGTGAAAGTTCGTCTGTGGCACAAATCGAGCCTGTACTGTATTTATATACTAGTGGTTTACATGAAGAAGAACCTCAAAACAATACGATGAATTTAATCAGATTTTTTCTTGTTGTGTCATTGAAACAATAGATGAAAGTACATGTATGCCTCTTGAACTTGGCTTTAATCTCAACGAGATACATGCTAATCTCTTAATTTGTAAACTAAAAAACTTTATCAACATGTGACACCCTTATGGTGAAAGAGAATCTTTAGTAGCTTCAGTTCACAAAATCAGTAGAATGGGTGTTCTTTAGTTTTTCACTTCCATTTAGAAAGTATTTGGATTGGGCTTAAAAATTTGCGGAAATCAGAATACGATTACAGATTGGCAGATGTGAAATGATAACTCTATCATTCTATTTGACATCACCGATTTTTAATTTGACATCACCGATTTTTAATTTGACATACAGCTTCATTTTTCTAACTCATGTATGGTACAGCTGAGATTTCCGTATCGCCCTGTTGAGACTAAACTGTGTACTCTTCTGTCAAGCCGTGATAAATTACCTTCTGGGAAGCAGACACTTGCGCTCACATTAACGTGAGTATGCTGATTTATAGCAATTTAACTATCTCAAGTTGGTTCACTTTTAATAAGTAGTTTTTGGTTATTTATTTTCTGTGCAGCTATAAGTTCAAGTTAGAAGATAAAGCAGAAATTACGCCTCACATTCCTTTACTTAACAATCGCATATATGATAACAAGTTTGAATCCCAGTTCTATATGATTTCAGATGGAAACAAGGTAGAGACAGTGCACCATTTTATTTAACATGCAGTTGTCATCTTCGCTTTCCCTGTGCAAATTATTTCTAGCCAACACCATATATAAGATGACAGGTTGTTAGTTAAATTTGTGTTGATTGCTTCACAACGTTCACAAATCTCAGTTTAGTAAAGTGAATACAGATTTCCCCGATGATCATTTTTTAAAAATGTAGGAAAATGCGACCAAGTATTTCATATTATCATGAAGCTACACCTAGTGATTTTAATATATAGGGAGACAAATCGTATAAATATGGGATTGTAC
The DNA here is from genome assembly GCA_006409495.1 of Sedum album. NCBI lineage: Eukaryota > Viridiplantae > Streptophyta > Magnoliopsida > Saxifragales > Crassulaceae > Sedum > Sedum album. The sequence goes on from QZGG01002412.1 coordinate 30,202, forward strand.
ATTTGTATCAACAGCTGGCCTCAAATTGGAGCATACCATATCCGTCTGAAAGTGTATCACTTATGATAAGGGCTTTGACTAACTGTATCGCCATTTAACAGAAACCATATAATGACTGTGTTTTGGTCAACTTACAAATAATTAAACTGTCTTCCTTAATATGACAATTGTTCGCTGCTATGTCCTGTATTCTTACATTTCCGTTCTTATCGAACGCGATTTTTTGTCATGTGACCTGATTCCTCTTGAAATTTAATATGCATTGTTTGCTCTTTTCCATCACCATACTAAAAGAAACTGGCTGTTGATTTATGTGACCTATTACCTGATCACTTAACTTTCAGCTGATGTTATGTTTCATTTTACCTTTAGCGGGTTTACTCAATGGGGGATGTATATCCGAAGTCTTCAAAACTCCCAAAAGGAGAGTACACTTTGCAGTTATATATAAGGTATGAAATAAGATTGTAAATTACGCAAAGCATGTCTTGTGATACAAATTGATTATAGTTAATAAATAATCGAGTTGGGAGTTTCTCGATGTTGAACATATAACGAATTATATTTTCTTTTATGAAAATACTTTAATTGGAGAGAATTAAGTATAAAACCGTAGAATTAGTCTACATGCTGTCAAAAATTTAACAATCATCCGCTCTCTTACTTTGTTTTATGAAGCAGAGCAGAATTAGAAAATGCTTCATCAGCAGCACCCGGAGATAGGGGCATTGAAACTCATAATGGAATGCATTCATTTATTATAATGCGAAATATGATCTTCTAATACCGTATCTTGAGTTTCAGACATGACAGTATGCAATGCTTGGAGAAAATGAAGCAACTTGTTCTGTTCATTGAAAAGACATTAGAGGACAAGGTACATAGATTTAAAACACAATGTACCATGTCCTCACCATATTTGGCATATCTGTGACTTATGCTTGTTGAGCGCAGGAGGCAATCAAGTTAAGCTTTTTTTCACAACCGGATGGCCCTCTGATTGGAAATGGGGGCTTCAACTCTTCTGTTCTAATCCCAGGGTTAGTTTGCTATTTAAAAGATGTGTGCTTCACAGAAGGTTTCATCAACATTTTTTACCTAATAGACAACTTGTTTAGGAAAAGAGAATCATTTTATGTTGGACCGCCGACAAAAGAGAAGCTTCCAAAGGTACCAACTTCCAATATTCCTTTTGAGTAGTGTCTTCACTCTTCATGCATATAGTTATGCGTTGCTTATCAATCATGATGTTTAGGTGTTGGAAACACATGTTTTGGCTGTTTGGCCATCCTTAGATCATCGCTCGATATTTAATTTATGTGTATCTAACATTCAATTTTAACTGTCACATATTACTGAGTTGGAATATTTAGTATATCATATTCGATATTTCCAAACTGTATCAAACTTTATATGTTTCATTTGATGAGCAGAATAAACAAACTTATTGATACAATTTTTTGTTATCTATTTTGAAAATTCAATTATAGTTGAAGATTTACAAGTGTTACCAGGTTTTGACTGATTCAAAACCATAAATATGAGCTTTAAATAAAAGATGACACGTGGGTTGGTTGTCAGCTACAACTGATTACCATTTCGTTCTTGTCATAGATTGATTTCACTGGTTATCACTTATCGATGCTCGTTATTTTACTGTTTTTCTATTATGAACTAAGAAGAAATGTAAAAATTCGGAGTTATGATCTTATATTAACCAATGTGTTATGGTTGAGTGATTAAAGACCATATATACGAGCTTTTTAAGTATAGGCTGACACGTGGACTGGTTATCCGCTACGATGTGCATTATGGTAAATTAACCAGTGTGAATGTTTGTATAAATTGTTTCTATTGTCACACTTTTGTAGGGTTCTAGTGAAGGGTCTGTGTTGCTGGGTACTATAGCGTACGGGAAGTTGTCAAGCGAAGGGGAAGACAAAAATTCACAACAGAATCCCATGTCGTATCCCATTTGTTTCATTGTTCCACCAACCAAGGTCTGGTTAATTTCTAGTCAACTCTTCTGTGATTGTTGAATACCAAATGAAGTGTTGAATTGCTGTAGCCTGCAGTGTGTTTTACATATATCAAATGTGTTCTTTCTCTTTGTCGTACCTTCATTGGACGAAAAATTCAGATCGTGAAAGCATAAAATTTTATCTTCAAATTGCATTTGACAGGTAGAAGATGACAAAGGTAAGGGTTCTTCAGCTAGCACCAAAAGTGTGACTGAGCAGTTAGAAGAAGAGGTATATCACTTAGCCACCGTGTGTCTATTCATCATGAAAATTTCATCCTTTTGTAGGAAAGGTTATGGTTGTCATGTCTACTTATTGAGATGTCAAATTATAATGGACTATGCCCACCTAGGGCTAGCCTAATGGCAGTGGAGGTTGTATTATTACCACACGTCATGGGTTTGATTTCTGGTGGGTGCTAAAGTAGTGAGGCTTTAGCGGGGTGGGGTTTTAAAAAAGGACTACACTTGGGTATGTTGGGTTATAAAATGCTAACCACCTTTTCTCCATTCTACAAACCCCCAAGTTGGTGTATTTTGACATAAATTGATCAGTTCACATAAATTCTATCCATCCAGATTCGATTAACGGAAGTACATCAATTCGAATTTAAAAGCATTAATTCGATGGATGGTACCGGTTGGCATAACATAGGGTTCTTAAGACAATAATTCGAGTGAAATATTTCATAACTATAAACCTAGTGCCTGAGTATTTGAATATTTTATATTTTCATTCCGTTGGCTGATGATAATATGCATTTCTAGTGGTTTTGATTCGGCTTTTACTAATCAGTAAAAGGTCCACCGAATTCTTTATTTCCCCCACCATACCTCTATACTCTATGCATCTACTGTTGCCCATTGGGATTCATAACTACGTTATTTTCTAAGGTTAGCCCTTCCCCCATGTACATGCCCATGATGGGTAAACCTATAAACCAATCAAATTTACGTTTACCAAATATGCTAAAATTCCCACTCTTTAACTCTTAGACTAATGCTACTTCAGAGTCTGTTAAAAATCAGGTTTTCAGTGTCTCAGACTTGGATAGTAATGGTTATCGTTTTGTATGATGTTTGTGTCTCAAACTTGGATAGTAATCTGTATTTACTTGTCTAACATATATGCCTCACTTAGCGTTATTTGTGTTGATTCAACAGATCAGGGATGTAAAGATAAAGGTCTTTGTAAGCCTAAAGCACAACTCCTGTGAGGAGCGTGCAGAATGGATTAAACTTGCTGAGTCGCTTAAGGTAGAATTATTTCCATCTCTTTGATTTCATCCTTCTGCTAAAAGCGTCATCCCATTACCCAATTTTTTACTCTCAAGCCCTCTGTGCATACTCTACCTGTAAATTCTCATCTCCAATAAGGA
>QZGG01002413.1:0-38129 GCA_006409495.1 Sedum album
TGGGGAAAATCTGCTCGGCCGACTTGTTTCTTCTGGCCCGAGCAGTTTGAATGTGGCGCGGTTTGGTCCTCGGCTGAACTTCTGCTCGGAGTCTTGCTCTTGGTCAGCCCGAGCAGTTTCTACTCGGCCCGAGGAAAATACTGAATTTCTTGTATGATCCTTGATAACTCCTGGGCCGAGCAGATTGTCTTCGACCGAGCAGAACTTCTTTGATCAATCCCCTGCTCTGGTCGGCCGAGCAGAACTTCCATGGCCGAGAGTCATTTGTGCAGCATCCGAGGAGGGCTTGCACTTGGTCGCCGAGCAGATTCTGCATGGGAATTTCTGCTCGGCCAAGGTGATCTCTGGCCATCTTGGGTCAATTTCCTCGGCTGAGTTGGTCTGCTCGCCACTCTCTGGGACTTGCTCGGTTGGACTAGATTTTTGCTCGGGTGAGTAGGTTTTGCTCTTGGGCACTTGACTTGAATTTTCATCCATTTTGCTCCATTTTATGCTTTGTACTCTCTTTGATAAACTTTGAATAAAATTTGCATAAAACACAAAAGAGTATCAAATTCTTCACAAAATAAATGAAAACTAGCAAGAATCAAGCATAAGAAGTGTACAAATACTTGCGAATTTGCACACTTATCATACATCAATATATTTACTTTATTTATCTTTAATAATGTAAATTATACCTTTAAACCTTAATTTACAATCGTCATACTTTGTTTTCAGGCATACAATGATTACTAATATGGATTTATGCAATCAAGTATTCATGAACCTGAGTTTGCACACTTGGGAATACATTGTCAGATGCTTTATCATCGTGCAAAGCAGCTAGAAGTCGCACTATCTATCTTTATACCAAGTGAAGTCTATGGTGATGATGTATGGGCTCACTTGTATAAGGATGATATTGTTGAAGTTTTACAGTTGGAAAAGATTGGAGATACGGCGCTTGAATTATATATGAGGTATTACTTTCATTCATCATGCACTATTATCTGAAATTAATTGAATTTCAGTATTATTTCTAATTTAAATCCTTTCAGCTGTCTTTTCAATGAGTTTGGACGCTTCGGATTCAAATTTGGGTTTATTAGACCGTCGTCCACTACAAGCATTCGACACATTACCTCAAGAGTTTCGATTTTGACGTCTCGGTTGACAGTGCCTGATAGCTCATCCTTCTTTTGCTATTTTCTACCATATTGTGATCAACAAGAGTAAGTATTCAACTAAATTTCGTATTTGATAGTTTTTAGCTACTTTTAAATTTAACTTGTTTTTCATTATGTTCTTGAAGGAGTAATTGGATGTTGTGTGTGCTTTTTCCAAGACAAAATCTGGTATATTGGCTAGATCCAATGGCTGGCATGGTTCGATCGGATGTTCGGCGATTAATTGAAAAGTAAGTGTAAAATATTAAATTATTAGTTTTCGTTTTAATTTTATACTTTAAATGTCAGTAAACATTTTTTGTGTTTTGAAATCTAGGAGTTTTCAAAATATGAATGGATCCTCTTCACAATCTAGATCGACTACATGGATAACAGTCGAGGTAATTAATTTAATTTCTAGCATATTTTTACATTTACAATTGGGATAAAATATACTAACATCATGTGTTTTTACGTTTGTAGTGTCCACGACAATCAGAGAGGACGAACTTATGTGGTTATTATTGCATAAGATACGTTCGAGATATCATTAAGTATGTCCTAGAAAATAATGGACAGCTTCATGATAATTTTAGTGATGCAAGTTTCATTTTTTTTGTTGTCTTTTTAAAAATATATAAAATTTACATTTATATAAAACGTGTTTTGATGTGGAAATAGGTGTTTCCAAATGGTCGGGAAAGTTACCCGTCTTATGTCATGAACGAAGTAAGGGACGAATTCTGTTATTACATTCTTGATTGTCCCGTTCAAGATTATCAATGGAATTAATGCGGTAAGTTCTATAATTATACTATACCATTGTTTTAATGAATGTTATGTCGAATTTTCTAACTAGCGTAATTTTTTTGTATAGGTTTAACAAGACGCGCAGGCTATGAATCCTTTTGTTTAATGTTTAGAAACTAGTGATATATTGTGCATAATGATCTTTTGATATGCTGGTGATGTAAAACTGAATGTTTAAATGAAATGTTGATCTTTGTAAACTGAATGAGTTGGGAAATGATGTTTATTTTTGATATGCTGGTGATGCAAAATTGAATGCTTATCTTTGAAACCTCTAAAGTGAAAAATGATCATGAATAGCAGGGTTTGAACAATGAAACAAAACTGTCAAAACTGAAAGAAATTATACAACAACGCTTATTTTTAATAAGCGCTGTCAAATACAACCTTTCACAGCGCTTATCTGAATAAGCGCTGTAAAATCATTTTTCTAACAACGCTTATTCAGATAAGCGCTGTTAAAAGTAGATTCTTATTACAACGCTTTATTTTAGAAGCGCTGTTATATGTTACGTTTTAACAGCGTTTCTTTATTTAGGCGCTGTTAAAAAGTTTAAATCTGATTTAACTTTTTTAGGTTTTTACCGATTTCGATTTTTATCCCAACCTCATGTCTTCTCTGCCTCTGAACATCAATTAATCTCAACCGGGTGAGTCATCTTTTTCCGTCTTGTTTATAATATCGATTTAAATGTATGTGTGTGCAAAGTATTTAAATGTAAGTCATCTTTTTCCGTCTTTTTCCGAATTATGAATGTCCAAAATATTGACCGTCTTGATTGTCTAATTTATCTTTTTCTAGGTATTTGAATCCGATTATTCTCAATTTTGTAAGTCATAATGGATCGAAGTTTTATGTGTTTAAATCATTTGTCCGTTGGTTATGAAGAAGGAATAAGAGGGTTCTGTCAGTTTGCTAAGGATTTTGCAGACCGCAATGACACTGAATATGTGTTTTGTCCATGCACCGATTGTTGGAATAACAAAAAAATAAAAGTCGGAGACCTTCACAAACATCTGTTGTTAAAGGGGATTGATCCACAGTACAAAGTTTGGCATTTACACGGTGAATGTGAGACAGCTAGCTCTCCCGCCCCCAGATGGAACAACATGGATTTAATGAAAATATGGATTGGGAGGATGACGATTTAATTGGAATGGTGAATAACATTGAGAAAGAGATGAAAGTCGGGTCTTCTGTCATTGAAAAACTTAAATCTGATTCTGAGACGCTTTTATACGATGGTTGAACAAAATTTACCAAACTTTCAGCAGTGTTAAAGTTGTTTAATCTGAAAGCAAAGAATGGATGGAGTGATAAGAGTTTTACAGAGTTATTGACATTGGTATCAGAAATGCTTCCTGATCCGAACACATTACCTACTCGTACTTATGACGCGAAGAGGGTAATGTGTCCTATGGGAATCGAATATGAAAAAATTCATGCATGTTCAAATGATTGTATTTTGTTTCGAGGTCGGTATAAAGATCTAACTGAATGTCCAATTTGTAACTCTTCTAGATATAAATCGAACAAAGCTCCCAGTATTAGTTCAAAAGGCGCACCGTCTAAAGTGTTGTGGTATTTACCTCCAATTCCAAGATTTCAGCGGCTCTTCTCAATCTCAGACGATGCTAATAATTTGCGATGGCATGTTGAAAAGCGTGTTGAGGATTATATGATGCGTCACCCGGCTGATTCACTTCAGTGGAAGATTTTTGACGAAACATTTCCTGAATTCGGAGGCGATCCAAGAAATTTGCGTTTAAGTTTGTGCACTGATGGAGTGAATCCGTTTGGAAATCTTAGTAGTCAGCATAGTACATAGCCGGTCATATTGGTTATTTATAATCTTCCAACTTGGTTGTGCATGAAACACAAATACATGATGCTCTCATTATTGATTTCTGGGCCTCGGCAGCAGGGGAATTACATTGATGTTTATTTACAGTCATTGATAGATGAACTAATTCTTGTGTGGGACAAGGGTGTCCCTACTTATGATGCATCTAGAGACGAGTTTTTTGATATGCGAGCGATGTTATTTTGCACAGTCAATGATTTTCCTGCATACGGTAACTTGTCCGGGTATAAGATCAAAGGATACAAAGCATGCCCAATATGTGGAGAGAATACACATTCTCAACATCTTAAAAACTGTCGCAAGATAGTATACATGGGATACAGACGTTTCCTTCCGACCAATCATTCCTACTGTCGAAAGAAAGCTTCATTTAATGGGAAAGTTGAGTTTGAAAATGAACCGAAATCAGCTTCTGGCAGGGAAATACTTGATACTATTTGGGAAGTTCCTAATGTTTTGGGAAAATGAGGACGTAATACTGTTGATGGTTTGTGGAAAAAGCGATCTATATTTTTTGATCTCCCATACTGGTATACCCTTACTGTTAGACATTGTATTGACGATATGCATGTGGAGAAAAATATTTGTGATACTCTTATCGGAACCATTCTCAACATTCCTGGAAAGTCAAAGGACGGTGTGAAGGCTAGATTGGACATGCTTGAAATGAACATTCATAAGGAGTTAGCTCCCGAACAATGAGGACAAAGAACCTATCTACCACCTGCGTGTACGACTTTATCTAAAACTGAAAAAATTAGTTTTTGTTCCAGTTTGAAGGGTGTTAAAGTTCCTTCAGGTTTCTCGTCAAATATTTCAAGTCTGGTTTCCATGAAAGACATGCGTCTTGTTGGTTTAAAATCTCATGATTGTCATACATTGATGCAACAGCTATTGCCTATCGCAATTAGTGGGATATTGCCTGAGAACGTGAGATCTGCTATTACCCGATTGTGTGTTATTTTTAGCTCTTTGTGTTCTAAGACAGTTGACCCGCTTGACTTAGATGAACTCTAAAATCAAATTGTTGTTACTATCTGTCAGCTTGAGATGTATTTTCCTCCCTCATTTTTTGACATTATGGTTCATTCGACTATTCATTTAGTACGGGAGATAAAATTTCTTGGACCGGTCCATATGAGATGGATGTATCCTTTTGAAAGGTACATGAAGACCTTAAAAGGTTATGTGAGAAATAGACATCGACCTGAAGGTTCTATGGTTGAAGGATACATTGCCGAGGAAGCAATTGAGTTTTTCTCACATTATTTGGGAAATATTGATCCTATTGGGATTCCAAAGCCGCGACACTTTGATCGTCTTCAGGGGAAAGGAACAATTGGATTTCAAGTTAAAGTTGTTCCTCGATTAGAGTTGCATGATGCCCATTTCTACGTGTTGCAGCAGGTTGATGAGATCGAGCCCTTTGTAGAACGTCATTTATAATTGATAAGGTCATCTAATCAGGGAAAATCTGAAAAGTTGATCCAAAAAAAGCATTCAGAAAAGTTTGCTTCTTGGTTGAAAGACGACGTTTTAAGTTCAAATGTGCCTGATTTTGTGAAGTCTCTTGGTGTTGGGCCTAGTTGCGCCGTTCATTCTTATAGAGGCTATGATTTAAATGGTTATTCATTTTACACAAAAGATCAGGATGAAAGAAGTTTAGTTCAGAATAGTGGCGTGACAATTGTTGCTGCACAATACACGTGTCTAGTGCTAAAGATAAGACCCCTGTAAATGCCGGTGTGAATTATTATGGTGTTATTGAAGACATATGGGAAATAGACTACGTAGAAGTTCGGATACCTGTTTTCAAGTGCAAATGGGTGCATAGTTTGAATGTTCATATTGATGAATTCGGCATGACATTTGTTGACTTTCGTAGAGAAGGATACAAAGACGAGCCTTTCATCATGGCTGAGCAAGCTAAAAAAGTATTTTACGTCAAGGATCCCACAAATGAACATAAATATATTGTCATTCATGGAAAACAACATATTTTCTTCGAAGATGGTATGGATACAAATGATTACTCTGAAGATAGTGCAGCGGTTTGTAGCACCATTCCAAATAATTTCGAAGACGTTGTTGAATTTCAACAGAGAAGGGATGATCACAATGAAGGCATATGGATTGAAAAACAATGTAAGAATTCCGAATATTTTTCAAAAACAATGTAAAACAATACTTTTTAAAATTTAAATTATTTTATTTGTTTTATCGTGTATATTGTCCTTATGTTTAATTTTTCATGCAGGTATTCGAGATAATATGGATTGTGAAGATTCAAAATTATTAGATGATGTTTTAATATGGCTTCTGTTTAATTTGAGTAATTTATCAATAATGAAAGTGTGTTTATTGTAATTTGAAACATATATAATAAAAATACTGCTCTGTTTTTAACATATTACAGCGCTTTAAAGAAGAAGCGCTTTGGTATATATCATGTCTAATATAATATAATTAGCGCTGTATGAAGTTCAACATTTAACATCGCTTAAAATAAAAAGCGCTGTTAAAAATGTATATACCATAGCGCCTAAGTTTAAAAGCGCTGTTGTAATTAGGGTTCTAAACCCTGAACCCCGAACCCTCAATCCAAACCCTAATTATAACAGAGTTTAAAAACTTAAACGATGTAATATATATTTAAAATAATAATAAAATAATTTTTTTTCACATCGTTTAAAATAAAATAAACGCTGTAACTTATAAATTACAGCTATTATCCTTCAGAAAAGCGCTGTAAAAGATATCTTTTTATTATTTTCAAGTTTTAAAAATCAGGTAATATATTTTTAAGGTTGTTGTTTAGTTAAGAATTTAAAAACTCAATTAGTAACATTCTATTTATTAAAATATCATGAGAACATAAGTAAGCATTTGAAATCATTGGCATTTGAAAATTTGTACTGTGTCTCTCTCCTAAGCACTAGGATGAACATTGTACATTTTGATCAACTATACTTTTCACTAATAAAAACACAACCGAAATGCAAATGATTTTTTATAAGTAAATGAGTTATAAGCATCATTAATCAAACTTTTAACTAAATTTGTTTCATAATAATCAATGAATTCTGAAGAAAAAACAAAACAAATAACAACTGTTTATAACAGCGATTATAACGTAAAAGCGCTGTTGTAAATAACATACCACAGTGCTTAATATTTATAAGCGCTGTAAAAAAGTCTCAGTAATTCGATTTCCTTAAACAAAAAATATTTATTTATATTTTACAGCGCTTATATATTTTTAAGCGTTGTTGAATATGTTAAATTACCTAATTGGTCGATACGGTTTCACGCAGATTTTAATCCCAATCGTTGCTTAAATGAATCTAACAGTCCATATTCAATATAAAAAATTCAGAATTTTCAATCACCCGCACAAATTTCCCGCTACAACAACAACAACAAAAATGAAACATCATTGAAGTTGTGACTCTATAAGTATTTTTTTATAATTTTTATAAATATTTCGATTATATTTAAAAATATGGGTGGTTTCTGACAAATTTTATAAACATATGGGTGTGGCTCTATAAATTCCAAAGATAAGGGTGGTTTCTGGAAAAAAACCCATATTTATGGGTGGTTTTTGGTAATTTGCCCTAAAACGATTCATGAAAATTAACTTTGACAAATTTGTGGGTCCCATTAGAAAGTTGTGTCATATTATCTTTTTGGTCTATATTAGTTTCCCTATGCAAATATGCAATCATTACTTTTCTTCTTCCATCTATCACATCTCATCAAAACCCACCACGTAACCTTCTTCCCGCCCGGCTTTCTTCCTCCCTTCTTCATATCTTCTTCCTCCATTACGTTTGCTTATGGAGTCAAACGGAACTTATGCTAGGTACACGCAAGAAGAGGTGAGTGTAAAATATGTGGTTGAGAATGAAAGATTTAAAAGAATTTGAGAGGAAAAATAAAACACGTGGTTTTGAATGAATGAAACTGGAACAACATTAGGGGAGCCATTGAACCCAATACATTTTCATATCAGTTTCCCAATGCAAATGTCAATTAGGGCTAGGACATGTTTTGTTTGAAATATCACAACAACAAAAATGAAACATCATCTAAGTTGTGACTCTATGAGTATATTTTTATAATTTTATTAATATTTCAATTATATTTAAAAATATGGGTGGTTTCCGACAAATTTTATAAACATATGGGTGTGACTCTATAATTTCCAAAGATAAGGGTGGTTTCTGGAAAAACCCACATTTATGGGTGGTTTTCGGTAATTTGCCCTAGAACGATTCATGGAAAACTTTGACAAACTTGTGGGTCCCATTAGAAAGTTGTGTCATGTAATCTTTTTGGTCTATATTACACCCTCCGTCTCATTATTAATGTCTCATTTCCTTTTTGGGTGTCCCAAAATCATCTTCCCATTTCTAAATCTTACCATAAATGAACATGTCTTCTTTAGTTTTCCACCACATATTTATCATTTCTCTTCCCTTTTCACCACTTATTATCTATCAAATCATTTTTTTTCTCTTTCCTTACCACACAACTAATTTTTTAAATTATTTTTTCTTTTATTTCTTAAAAACCGTGTAAAAAATCAAATGAGACATAAATTATGGGACGGAGGGGGTAGTTTCCCTATGCAAATATGCAATCATTACTTTTCTTCTTCCATCTATCACATCTCATCAAAACCCACCACGTAACCTTCTTCCCGCCCGGCTTTCTTCCTCCCTTCTTCATATCTTCTTCCTCCCTTACGTTTGCTAATAGAGTCAAATGGAACTTATGCTAGGTACACGCAGGAGCAGGTCGATGTGTTGGAGAACATGCATCTCCAGTGCCCTAAACCTTCCGCTCAAACAAGGCAGCAACTTGTTATGGAAAATGCTATTCTCGCCAACATCGATCCTAAGCAGATTAAAGTTTGGTTTCAAAACCGGAGATCTCGTGAAAAGCTCTGGAAGGAGGCTTCGGAGTTGCAGTCTTCGAACTGTAAGCTATCTGCTATGAACAAATTACTGATGGAGGAAAATGAACGCCTTCAGAATCAGCTTTCAAGTTTGGTGTATGAAAATGGCTCTATGAAACACAAGCTACTGGTTGTAAGTACATACCCTTCAATCCTGTTTTGTTGTGCAAAAAAGTTGCGTAGTTGTTAATGTATGTTTTTCTACCAGACATGCACAGGAGCACAGCAGCAACAATCAGTGCCACATTATCAGCATCTGACGTAGCGGAAGCCCGCGTGAATTGTCAAACAACAAATTCACAAATTAATAATTCGAATCCTCCAGAAGAAAACGAGTAAATACTCAAGTTTTATTAATTCAAAGGTGTGAAAATACATAAAGTTAAGCTAACTATTTATATGAAACTAACTATAGCTAAACATGATAAAAAACGATGTGGGACTAAGTTAATAGATTAGTAAATTGGGCTTGGGCCCACTGATAGAGTGCTTTTGTACGCTACTTTAAGTCTGTTACACTACTTATATTCTAACACATTTTAGGATAAGATTACGCTTTTGGTGTAGTTTTGTATTACAGGCTGATTAGAAGAGTTAGAACAAAAACGCAACAAGAAGGGTGAAATTCGGAACAAAAGGCAACAAGGTGACAACAAAGGACAAAAGACCACTAGCGCGCGAGTAAGGGTCGCGCAGTAGACAGCAAAACGGTGACGTCAGCAGACAGCGAAATATCCGGAGCGATGACGTCATCACGCGCAAAGAATATTTCTAAATTCGGTTTTTGGAGATCAAATATTTCCTAAGCTGATATTTAGAGATGAAGATGATTTCCTACAGATATTCTTGCCTAAATATTCGTGGAAACCCTAGGAGGCAAGACTATAAATACAAAGCTTCATGGAGATCACAAGTGTGCGATTTTGTAGAGAAGAGTAGAATTCCGGCCGAGCCTTGCGCGCGAGCCTGACGACGCACCACTCAGATTTGTCTTGTTATTTTAGTTGTTCCATAATTATTCTTGAGATGTATTCACTCAGTATGAGTAGTTAAACTCACTGAATTCGGTTTGGATTTGAATCTATGAATTATATATTTTGAGGTCTTGTTCTTGATTTGCATGATAAAGTTTAGTATTATTATTCCGAGCTCAATTGCATGATAATTAGGTTAGACAATTAAGCGAAGCCTAGCACCGCAGACTTAGTTGTAGAATCTATTATCTATAGTTAAACTATCAGAAGTACGTGACTGTGAATGATAGGAGTAACACTAGAATAGGCAATAGCTACCTTGACCGGATTCGTTATTAACTAGACTAGGTTGAGTAATAATATCATACGGACCTTGACCGGAATGTATGTGTAGGTTATTAAGCTGTGACAGGACCTTAACTTACGTGAACACTACATCGTGTATCTTTAGTGACCGAGGATAAACATAGAAATTCATAGTGAAGAATCTGAACCGAGCTCATCTCTTGCATCGTTATAAACACCTTTTATACTTGCTATCTGTGTGTGCGCCAGTTGTACTTGCGCAACAGTTTTCTTTCTTTTTCTTGTTTTCACTCACAACCCTATCTTTAGTTTGTAGTTAAAAGACGAATTCTCACCGTTCCCTGTGGATTCGACCCCAGCTTACCAAGACTATACTAGTAGGAGAGCCGGGACAAATTTGCAGCACTCAACGACGTGCTCGTCACCCACATCAGTCTCCCCCACTTATGAAGAACTCGACCTCGAGTTATTTCCAGGATATAACGCTTCATCTTCATGGTACTCGTAAATATCTGCAACATTGAAAGTATTGGAGATATTCATGGAATCTGGTAAGGCCACCACATACGCATTATCGTTGATCTTTCTAGTAATCTTGAATGGTCCGTACTTCCTAGGCTGCAACTTCTTAAAAGTACCAACTGGAAATCTTTCCTTTCGCAGGAATACCATAACATCATCCCCAACTTCAAATAACTTCACGCGACGTTTTTTATCAGCTGCTGCCTTGTTTCTTTGTCCTACAGCTTCTAACTTCGCTTTGACCACCTCTTTGACATCCTGAACTTCTTTGGCCATCTTCTCTGCTGCCACACTAACTCCGTGACCCTTCGGAAGCTTCACCAAGTCGACTACATGGTTAGGGACAGATGTGTAGACAATCAAAAATGGTGAACGTCCAGTAGCAGAATGGGTTGCACTATTGTAAGCAAACTCCACTTGAGGTAAAGCCAAATCCCACTGCTTAGGTTTGTCACCACAAATACTGCGAATCATATTACCCAACGATCTATTAGTCACCTCTGTTTAACCATCAGTTTGCGGATGTGCAGGCGAACTCCTGTTAAGTGTTGTACCAAACATCCTCCACAGTGTAATCCAAAAATGAGACAAAAACTTCGTGTCACGGTCCGATGTGATAGACTTGGGAACTCCGTGCAGACGAACAACTTCTCTAAAAATAATTTTGCAATGTTCGAAGCATCAGATGTCTTTCTACAAGCAATAAAGTGCGTCATCTTTGAGAATCTGTCCACCACAACAAATACCGAGTCTACTCCTCGTTGCGTCTTAGGTAAACCCAACACAAAGTCCATCGAAAGATCTTGCCAAATATCATCTGGCACAGGTAAAGGCATATAAAGACCAGTGTTTTGAGATTGTCCTTTAGATACTTGACATGTATAACACTTCCTCACAATAGCACCTTCATCTGGCACAGGTAAAGTGCGTCCACTTGAATTCCCTCTTCACCTACAATAAATCCCAAGAATAATAGTTTATTGGTACAGAATGTGCATTTCTTTAGATTTACGTACAACTTGTTCTCCTGAAGCGTTTGCAACACTTGTCTCAAATGCTCCAAGTGTTCCTCCTCCGTTTTGCTGTAAATCAAAATATCATCACAGTAGACAACGACGAATGAGCCAATAAAGGGTCTCAAAACTTGATTCATGAGTCGCATGAAAGTGCTAGGAGCGTTGGATAACACGAAAGGCATGACTAGCCATTCGTACAATCCATCTTTGCTTTTGAAGGCCGTCTTCCACTCATCACCAGGACGGATTCTTATTTGATGGTAGCTACTGCACAAGTCTATCTTCGAAAATACTTTAGATCCTGATAACTCATCAAGCATATCTTCCAAATGAGGGATTGGAAACCTATACTTGATTGTTATCTTATTGATAGCCCCACTATCGACACACATCCTCCATTGATTCCCTTTCTTAGGCACAAGAAGAACAGGAACTGCACACGGACTCATGCTTTCTCTGATAAAACCCTTCTCCAACAAGTCCTCGATTTGCGCTCTTAAGATCTCATTTTCTTTCGGACTCATACGGTAGTGAGGAAGATTGGGAAGACTTGCACCAGGAATCAAATCAATTTGATGCTGAATATCACGCATCGAGGGAAGATGGTTTGGTAATTCTTCAGAAATTAGTTCAGTAAAATCTCGAAGAACGTCCTCCACTTTTGATGGGATGTCCCCTCCCTCATTTATTGCACTTAACAATCCCTTGATCATCACTACACAAAAATATTTTGATTCTTTTACATCAGCATCCAACTCCCTATCATTTCGAGACATCACCAAGAAATTAGAGTTTGTAGTTTCAGTCGGTTTGTCAAAAGTCAATACTGGTGGCACAGCAATCTTATGTGCATTCCAAGTGAATAACAAAACATTATCTCGGCATCTGTATGTTATATCGTTGTCGTATTGCCAAGGACGGCCCAACAAGACGTGACACACGTCCATGTCAAGAACATCGCAACACACTTCCTCTCGATTATGTTTTCCAATCGAAATTGGAACAAGGAAAACTAATGATACACGAACTTGACTTCCCTTACTCACCCAACCTAGTGAATATGGTTTCTCATGCGGTATTGTAGGCAACTTCAAGTGCTCCACCAATTTCTGAGAAACTAAATTCTCAGTACTTCCATTATCCACTATTAGATTGCACAATTTGTTCCTTATAGAACAGTGCGCTCTAAATAAATTTTTACATTGCCCTTCCTCTTTTGCTGACAACAAGATCCTCTGCAACACAATATTGACTCTTTCTTCAGTCTCTTCCTCAGCAAATTTGACACCGGTGTATTCATCATCATTATCGCTGTCAGTAGCTATTTGAGTAACGACAGCAACAATATCTCTAGATGGATAAACATTTGACTTATGTCTTATGCCCCCACAACGATAGCACTTCTCTCCTGATGGTTTGGCATACGGATTTGTTGTTCTTGGTCTTGTAGCTCCGCTTGGTCCACTCGCACGATTTGTAGGTTATGCGTCGAAGGTGCCTCCTTTACTGCCTCTTTATCTTTAGTACTCCCACCTTCTACCGTATCCCGAGGTTGAAACCGTTGGAAAGCTTGAAAGTTTTTCGGAGACTTCTCCATCAATTCTGCCTTCATTACCAAGTTAGAAGCCTCTGCTACAGTCCAAACAGTTTGCAATCCCATCTTTTCCTGCAACGATCCTTTTAATCCGCTAATGTAGCGAGCTACCTTCTGGTTCTCCGTCTCTTTCAACTCATTACGTTCAGAAAGTAGCAGAAATTCTGTGGTATACTCTTGTCACACTCCTCCTTCCTTGATGACAGTCAATGTACATCCGATATAGGATTTGTTCGTATTCTTCAGGCAAGAATCTCTCTGTCATCAGCTGTCGCATGCGTCTCCAAGTTCTAACTGGACCTTTACGTTGCGCACGTCGCAGGGCTACAAGTCTATCCCACCATACTGCAGCTGTGCTTTTTAATCGGATAGCCACCATCTTTACTTGCTTGCTCTCCGGTACTTCCATGACGTCAAAGAATCGGTCCACTTCGATTTGCCAGTCCAAAAACTCTTCAATGCCCATCGTTCCAAAGAACATTGGAATATCCGCCTTGACTCGATAATCATGATGATTATACTGCTCTCCTACTTCAGACACCTCATCGACTTCAAGTTCATCTTCAGAATCTGATTCAATTCTTCTTGGTTGGCCACGTCGTTCTTCAATCCGCCGAGGGGGTGAGGCTCCTCTCCTCCGTTGTGGTTGATCTTCTCTTCTCCTATGGTGTTGCTCCTCTCCCCTTCCTTGATGATTAGCCATAGCGGTTGTTAAAGCCGCCACTTGTTCGCTCAGTCTAGCCACCGTCTCGACCAACGCGTTGACATCCACCGTTGCTGCTTGGCCTGCCATGGTGTTCTGTTCCTGATGTCGTTGCACCTCCTCCTCACGCGTCACTCCTGTTCCTCACGTGCCGCTGCTACTCCTCACGCGCCGCTGCTATTCCTCATGCGCCACTGCTGTTCCTCACGCGCCGCTGTTGTTCCTCACGCGCCGCTGCTGTTCCTCACGCGCCGCTGGTGCTCCTCACGCGCCGCTGCTGCTCCTCACGCGCCGCTGCTGCTCCTCACGTGCTGCTATTGTAGCTCTAGGCAAATCCTAGAAGCTAGTAAAACTTTGGTTTTAAAAGATCAGTGATAAAAGCCAGGAAAAAGCCTGCTCTGATTACCAACTGACGTAGCGAAAGCCCGCGTGAATTGTCAAACGACAAATTCACAAATTAATAACTGGAATCCTCCAGAAGAAAACGAGTAAACTGGCTGCTCCTGGAACTGCTGAGAAGACCTTGGCAGAGTTCCTATCGAAGGCTACTGGAACTGCTGTCAACTGGCTGCAGATTATTGGGAGGAGGGTATTCTATGTGACATTTACATACATTCTCTTATAAATTTAATCATTATGTTCGTAGTAATATTGGAATTCCTGCTTGTGGTGTTTTATAGTGTGGTCCAGATTCTATTGGTATTGTTGGAGTCTCCTCGAATTGTAGTGGGATTGCTGCTCCTGCATGTGATCTAGTTAGTCTACCACCTTCGAAGGTATGTATGTATTCACTTGATGCAAATGCATTGTATTTATGACTGCTAGTTTAGGTTACTTCTCAAGGCGGATGATCCGAGTCTAGTTATCAAATACAGGAAGAACTAACATTAACAAGTTTGCTTTAACTTGAAATCCTTAGTTTGTTAGTGAAAATATAGAAAAACATTTTCTCCATGAAGCAAGTACGTTATGAAATTCAGTAAATATTAGAAACTCTAATGTTCATACCTTAGTAGGTCCAATTGGCAATCTTGAAATATTTTTGGTTAAGAACTCGAGTAAATTAACTCGCAGCAGCAGATCTTAAAGAGCATTGTGATTATAAATGCAAAATTCACATATCTCCTAATTCAATCAATAAAATCATTGATTAATTTGAAGTGACTGTAAGTGCAGGTTGCTGAAATTCTCAGAAATTGCCTATCATGGCATCGTGATTGTCGGCGCTTTGAAGTGATGAATGTGCTAAATACCCCTGAAGGAGGAACAATCGAACTCATTCTCATGGAGGTCTTTGAAGCCTTATTTTATAGATTCATTCTATGACTATTTGTTGTAGGTTGTGACTAACATAATTACATATCAGATGTATGCACCTACCACCTTGACTTCACCGCGTGACTTTTGGATTCTGAGATATAGTACCACATTGGAAGACGGCAGTCTCGCGGTAAATTCTCATTTTTACGATTTCTCTAAAAAAATCTTTCTTTAACATCTTCACAATTCAATATAGTAACTAAGTATATATGTTAGCATTTTCTGGTTCTGTATGTAATGGCTCTCCGATTTGAGTATCGACTGGCATGTTAGCATTTGATATTACAAACAAGTGCAGATATGTGAGAGGTCACTGATTTCAGCTACTGGTGGTCCTCGAAGGCCTTCTTCCTCAACCTTTGTGAAAGGGGAGATTTTTCCCAGTGGCTACCTTATCAGATCTTGTGAAGATGGTGGATCGATTCTGCACATAGTGCATCACGTTGATTTGAGAGGGTGGTTTTGTCAAAAAACTGGTATTGGACGGGTGGTTACCGCTAAAAAACCCTAAATAATATATCAATATATATGGAAATTGGACTTAAGAAAACATATAAATACATTATGCTTTTTGATTTCACTATTACTGTTTGTATATCGAACCATGACCGAGTACAGCTAGCTTACCGCACTGCCAAAACATCTCTTCTGCAACATTGAATTTCTGTTTATATATAGCTATATATAATTTGTGTGAAAAGTTCAAGGAGGACATGTATCGATAAGATGGAAGGACATAATTTAAGTCATTGATTTTTATCAATCCAACGTTTGATATTAGTAATCGTCAATTGATAGAGCACTTTTGTATGCTGTTTTAGGTCCTTTACACTGCTTAGATTCTAACATATTTAGTATAAGATTACGCTTTTGGTATAGTTTTGTATCTCATGTTGATTGAAAGAGTTAGAACAAAAGTGCAACAAAAAGGCTGAATCTCGGAACAAAAGACAACAAGTTGACAAGAGCCAAAGACCAACTAGCGCGCGAGCAGTGTGGCGCGCGAGTATGGGTCGCGCAGAGTAGAGCAAAACGACAATGTCAGCAATCAGCGACAAATCCGGAGCGATGACGTCATCACACGCACAAAGAATATTTCTAAGTCTGGAATTTAGAGATAAAGATATTTCCAAAGCTGATTTTTAGAGATAAGGATATATTCTCTTGCCTAAATATTCGTGGAAACCCTAGAAGGCAAGGGTATAAATACACAGCTACCTGGGAAGTCCAGATATGTACATATAGGCGCAGTAGAGGCGATTTGGAGCAGATTAGAAAAGAAGATCGCAGAACTGCCGGCGCAAAGCTGTTACGCGCACTGACGACGCGCGCACCAGGCTATAGTGTCTTTACTTGTTGTTTTCATATTGATATTGAGATGAATATGTTCAGCATGTCTAGCTAACTTGTTGAATTCAGTTTAGACTTTAAGCTATGAATGATATGTTTTGAGGTTTTGTTCTTAATGCATGATCTGTTTAGTATTATTACTCCGAACAAACTTGCATGATAACTAGTTTAGATAGTTAGGCGAAGCCTATACCCGCAGACCTAATTATAGATTCTATTATCTAACGTTAAACTATCAGAGGTACGTTACAGTGAATGATAGGAGTAGCACTAGAATAGTTAATCACTACCTTTACCGGATTCGTGGTTAATTAGACTAGGTTGGGTAGTAATATCATATAGACCTTTACCGGAATATATGTGTAAGTTATTAAGCCTTTACCGGACCTTAGCTTGCGTGAACAATCAGTCATAGATCCTTAGAAAACCAGTGATAAACATAGAAGTTCATAGTGATAAGTCTAAGCTGAGCTCATCTCTTATTTATAGTTTACACTCGTATTGTATTCTGTGCGCCAGTAAGACTCACGCTCTTGTTTCCTTTCTTTTACTTTTTTTACTCACCAAACCCCAATCTTTAGTTGTAGATAAGAGACAACTTCTCACCGTTCCCTGTGGATTCGATCCCTGACTTACCTAGACTATACTAAGGAGGAGAGGGACAAATTTGCAGCACTCAACGACGTGCTCGTCTTCAATCATCAACCGCCCATATTTTTTGCAAATTTAACCGCCCAAATAATTAAAAATCAACTGCTAAGATTGCATCCTTACGTCTAACAAAATTTACATGTATCACTAGATCTCAACTCTATAACTCATACGCAGATGATGTGGGTGTTCATTAAGATACGGTAGCATGCTGATATTCAGAGATAATACAGGCAACCATGATTTTGTATAGCTCAAGAAAATACACTTTTGCCGTGGCTGTGGGGTGTATTATCACTTAGTTGGATTCAGGATTTGGGCCACTAGGAACTTCATGAGCGGCAGCTCTGAAGGATCTCTTGTTCCACTACGCCAGAAAACGGCTTAAGTGACTTATGATGACGAAGTCACATAAGCATTAGTCGCATAAGTTATCTTTCCTGACTGACATACATAGCCAGTCGCTTAAGCTAGCTTATGTGACTGAAGATATGCGACAAGCATAAGTGAGTCGCTTAAGAGATCTAATGCGACAATTATCTAAGTGACAACCCTTAGTTTGTCGCGTAAGTCTATTTTTAAATTGCCACGTGCGCAAACTTTCGAAACGCTGACGAAGTTATTAGTTTTGTACGATCCGTTTCAGACAGAATTAAATTGTTTCAACAACTTTTTGTCTTAAGCGACTGATATTGAGATATGTAAGTCGCATAAGGTAAGTTCATAATATCTCAGAACACTCTTCACAATCGGGAGCTCTCTCATTTCACCTTCTTCTCTAAGGCGCCCCTTCACCCCATTTCACAAATTCGACGAATTTCCCATGGATTTTGCTTGACACGTTCTTCAATTAGGTATGGATCGTTTTAATTAAGTTTATGTTGTTTTAATGTATGCTAGGTTTGGTTTTGTGTGTGTGTTTGAAAGTGTATATGCTAGGTTTGGTTGTGTGTGTTTGAAAGTGTATGCTAGGTTTGGTTGTGTGTGTGTTTGAAAGCTTGTAAATTTAAGGAACAATGATTATCTTGTTTCATTTCATAACTTGGTTGTGTGTGTGTTTGAAGGTGTATGCTAGGTTTGGTGTGTGTGTGTTTGAAAGTGTATGCTAGGTTTGGTTGTGTGTGTGTTTGAAAGTGTATGCTAGGTTTTGGTTGTGTGTGTGTTTGAAAGCTTGTAAATTTATCTTAAGGAACAATGATTATCTTGTTTCATTTCATAACTTGGTATCTCATTTGGGTAGTGGATTAATCGATCCATGTTGTTGTATTTGATATATGGAGATATATATAAATGTTAATATTGTTGCATCTATATAGAGAGTAATCATGGATAAGAGTTGGATGTCATTGGGAAGATGGGAGACAAGTTATTTGGAGGGGATTAGAAGTTTTATATAAATACGTGAGAATCAACTCGAGGAGGAAACTCATTTATGCCCTTGCAAGCATTGTCGTTTGGGTAATGCAAGATTAACTTTGAGTCAAATGTATGCTCATTTGAATGAATATGGTATGATGCAAGATTATACAACATGGACGTACCATGGTGAAGTTTCTACCCGTCCTTCAATGTATCAAATGCGTCGTGATTATCTTAAGGAGAGGAGGGAACAAAGAGGCTCTTATAGTGGTGGGAGTACAAGTTGCGTAAATCCGGCATTTGAGATTATCAATGATGCATTTCCCATTCGACACATGTATGAGATGAATGCGGAAGAGATGTATGATATGCCTACTAATGTTGATTTTGGGAATGGAAGTTATGAAATGTATCAAAGGCTTGTTGCAGAAGCTCAAAGTCCTATATATGAAGGTAGTGACAAGAATGTGTTGGATACCATATTGAGGGCAATGCAAGCTAAGGTTGATAACGGATGGTCTGACAAGAGCTTTAATGACCACTTGAGGCTTACTAAAGATTTGCTCCCTTCTGAAAATAAATATCCAAGTTCATATCGAGACATCAAAAAGATCTTGAAGGGTTTGGACTTGGGTTATGAATCGATACATGCGTGTGAGTATGGGTGCATCTTGTTTTACAAAGAATTTGAGAGCCTCAATTTGTGTCCAGTGTGTGGTGAATCACGTTATGTTAGTGATCAAGGTAGTGGTAAAATTCCGCGAAAAGTGGTTCGTTACTTCCCAATTACTCCTCGATTAAAGCGACTATATATGTCTCCGCACATAGCAAAAGAGATGAGATGGCATGGTGAGAGAAATGTGATCGGTGGTGATATTAGACACCCCGCTGATGGAGATGCATGGAAGGAATTTGATTCTAACTTTCCTGATTTTGCTACAGAGATTCGTAATGTACGTCTTGGATTAGCAACAGATGGTTTTAATCCGTTTGGTGTAGCGGGTGTTTCTTATAGTACATGGCCTGTCGTTGTGATGCCTTACAATCTTCCTCCATCGTTATGCATGAAAAAGAATTCATATTTAGCTTTGTTGATTTCAGGGCCAAAATCTCCCAAACGGTGTTTGAATGTTTTTATGAGACCATTAATTGATGAGTTGAGAACACTGTGGGAAGGAGTTCGTACTTATGATCGACACATTGGATCATACTTTTTGATGAAAGCTGCAGTAATGTGGACCATTAGTGACTTTCCTGGGTTAGGAATGTTGGGAGGTATTACGACACAAGGATATAAAGCATGTCCAATGTGCTTAGATGAGGTTGATGCCACACATTTAGTATCGACCATGTGTTATCAAGGACATCGACGATGGCTTCCCAAAAATCATCCTTGGAGAAAAGCGTCACATAGATTTAATGGGAAGGTAGAGATGAGAGATGCTCCATATTCTATGCACGGAGAGGAGATATTATCTGAGATTCTCAAAAATGATTACAGAGTTCTGAGTTTGCATCCAAATTATGCGTCTACAGGGTCTACTGAGAAATTGTGTTGGACACATTTGTCGATTTTTTATGAGCTACCATATTGGAGGACCTTCAGACAACCATACTCATTGGATGTCATGCACATCGAAAAAAATGTGTTTGATAATATTTTTGGTACAATTCTTGGGATTGAAGGAAAGACAAAAGATGGACCCAATTCAAGGTTAGCTTTAGAGAAACTTAATGTGCGGCAACATCTTTGGTTAAAGAAAAACTCTTCTTCATCAAAGAAATTAAAGAAGCCAAAAGCGGATTATGTCGTAACACCGAATGAGAGGATAGAAATATTTGAATTCATTAGAGACGCAAGATATCCTCATGGATATGCGGGTAGTTTGAGAAGTAAGATCAAGATAGAAGATAAAAAGTTTTGTGGCCTAAAGACACATGATTGTCATGTCATGCTACAAAGACTACTTCCCGTATTTATTCGAGAGTATCTACCTTTTCATGTTGTGGACCCACTCATTGCGTTATCCAAATGGTTTCAAAAGTTATGTTGTCGGGAGTTGAAGAAAATTGATATTTTACAAATGAAGGAGGACATAGTGATTATTCTGTGTAAGCTTGAGAGGATTTTCCCTCCACATTTTTTCACAATTATGGTTCACCTCATGATTCATCTTCCCGATCAAGTATTGTTGAAAGGTCCAGTCAATTATAATTGGATGTTTCCTATTGAAAGGTAAAATCAATATGTACATGTATAGTTTGTTAATATATTTTACTGTCAATTCTAATATTAATTTTTTTACAGACAACTTGGACACTACAAGAAGTCAGTTAGGAACACACGATATCCCGAAGGATGCATTGCAGAACAATATATTGTACAAGAATGTGTTACATTCTGCAAATTGTACATGAATGATTCGGAGACTACAAAATTGGAGACTTCAACGTTTAGTATATCTGTCTTTTCAGAACTTATCAAACCAGATGGGTATCTTCGAAAAGTAAGCTTGAGTTCCCAAGAAATTGATGTTGCCCATTGGTGTGTGATGGAACATTGTGAAGAAGCTAGCTACTTTATTGAAGCTCACAAAAGTCAGTATTTTAATATGTATCCTAATGCATCTAATGAGTCTCGAATCGCTCATTTTCATCAATATTTTATAAATTGGGTAAGTTTGTGTGTATGATATTCTTTTATTTATAACGTTAATTTTGATGCATATTATTTACTAACTATTGATTTTATTTTTTGTAACAGATGCTATCTTTGAAAGTGGAATATGAGAATCTTTCACCCATTCAAGAAAAGATTCATATTATTCTCGTGAACTCCACATTTTAGCCCGATTGCCACTTACACATTATTGTTATTCTCACTGTTACGTCAATGGAGTGAAGTTTGTTATTTGGATAGAGATCGAAAGCTACAAACACAAAACAGTGGTGTGATGGTGGAAACAGATGATGCAACATACTATGGGATTCTTCATAATGTGATTGAATTACGATATACCGATGAGATGAACGTGGTTGTTTTCCAATGTCAATGGTTTAACACGGATCCAAAAGACAAAGGGAGTATAAAAGTGGATCATGGACTTTTATCAGTTGACACATCTACTTAGTTGGTATGAAGATTCACCTTATTGTCTCGCCACCACCGCTAGACAAGTTTTCTACTTAGACGATCCAAAGGCGGGCGGTACTTGGAAGGTTGTAAATGTGGTTACTCATAGAGGCACGTATAGTGATAGTTCACTTGCAAGGAAAAATTCTAATTGAAGATGAAGATCAACCATACCAAGAGACAAATCCTACACATATTTTTGGTCAACATGAAGATGGGGATGACTTTGAAGATTATACAAATGAAGAACTAGGTGAAGACGACGATCAATTTGAAGATGAACCCATATCCCACCATGTCGAGCCAATAGATGAAACAAGTGACATGGATGAAGACACATTTGAAGAGGTTGAAGAAGAAGAAGACATTGATGATCAAGACATGGATTAATATGTGTAATACAAATGAAACCCACTGTCATGTTGTTTGTTTCGTATGTAATCAAGACATGGATGATCAACACATTTTACTTTCATGTTGTTTGATAACAGGGGAACAAACCCACTGTCATCAGCTTGTTCTAAAATTGTATTAAACTCTTGTGACTGGCATTGATGTAAGTTAGTCGCATAAGTAATTTATCATATTTACAGAAAAACCTTATGTGACTCACTCAGAATATGTAAGTCACATAAGATGCGAAATCTTTAAGCGGGACTAAGCGGGACTATCAATCTATCGGAGGGAACCACGTGTAAATTTTCTCGCAAGAAGAACCGTCCGATTACAAGTAAAAATTTAATCGTACGGTTGAAATTGATAATCCGAGGGAGGAAACACAAGATTGATTTCACCCTAACTCAACACATCGAATTCATCACTCTTCACTCTTCACAACTCTCAGCGGCGCCGACACCGACACCAAACCCTAAACAACTCTGACCGGCGGACTCGATTGTGTTGCTTCTGGTGAACTTCAGGTAAACGAATTAGGGTTTCAATTGTGTTGCTTTCGTGCTTTAGGGTTTCGATTGTGTTGCTGGTAACGAATTAGGGTTTGGTGATCTGTGTCCGATTTTGCAGGATGCCTCCGAAGAAACGTGCGTTGTCTGAGATCAAGGAGAGGATGCAACTTCGATCTCCAAGCGTCCGACGTGCACCCAACAATCTAAGCCCCACACCACCAAAAACCAAGCGACCTAAAAATCCTCCTACCCAGCCAGCACCCAAAAAAATATGTCCACCAAAACCACCTGTTCCAAAAACTGCAAGCAAACCAACACCACCAGTCCCTACTCCGCCAATTGAAGCTGAACCCCCTACTCAACTACCACCCAATCCTCGCCGAAGTCCTCGATGTCAGTTAAAAACAACCTGGTCCAGCAGTTTTCATTGGGAAATCACCTCCACGTATTGTCAAAAGGACCACTGTTCGTCCTCCTAAGCCACCCCAGTTTGATGCACCATCTCCTACTCAGCAGCCTTTAAGTTCAGCTCCATCGGCAGCACAACCACAATCCCAACCAGTAGGATTAGTTCCCATGCCGACAGAACCTCAATCCCAGCCCTTAAGTTCAGCGCAACAACCATCACAGCCTCAGTCTCAGCCCCTAAGTTCAGCTCCTGTGCCACCACCAATTATGCCTGCTGCTCCATCTCCCAGTCAGCCACCTTGTAGTCTTGAACCCAACACCCTCAGTCATTCCTCTCCCCCGTTGAACCCAAACTCTGAGTCTGCCGGTGCACTAACACAGAATAGACCGCTGAGCATCAGGTGCAGCAACGACGATGCTTACTTAGGTAAAACATTTCTAGCATCATTATAAATTAAGTTGTAGTAGATAGCATTATTATAAATTCTAATGTTTTGTATTCCTTTTAGATGATCCTAATTTGAAGAAAAAACGAGGGGTTAACACTGGAAAGAAGCTGCGTGCTGATTGCGATGTTGAACCATCCATTAAAGCTTGAAAAGGCGGTAGGACATAATGGTCCTTCAAACCAGGAATATGGGAGCTTGATGGTTCATGAAATCGGGAGGATTGTGCGTGAGAAGATTCCGATGATTGCATCGAGCTTCTCAGAGCTAGATTTTGCTGATTCTTGGGATCTTCTAATTCAGAATTTGGAAGTAAGTAAATTTAATTCTGATTATGTGTCAATTTATTTAACTTTATTATAATCTAATATTTCCATTTGTGGTTATTGTAGCCTTATTTTGTGATTGACCACACTGATGATTGGATATGCAACTTTATTGAATACAAAGCAAGTCTGCGTTATAAAAACTGGAAATCAGAGTGCAAGGCCCACTGGTTGAAGCACCCGAATGATATCCCTTTGGAGTTTCTTGGTCGACCTGAACAGTGGGAGTGGCTGGTTAATCATTTCAAAGATCCAGATAATGAGGTCGATTCTAAATTACGCTTCGTTAATTTTTTACATGCTAATCAGTACCTAAATACTAATGGATATATATCGTATTGTAGATTATTTCTGAAAAAAGGAGAGCAGCTCGCAATGCACCAGGCCGTACTAACCACCACGGAGGAAAAAGTACATTTGGACATCGAGCAGAGAAATTTGCCAAATCTGGTAGCTCAGCACCGCTGATTGATGTATACGAAGAAGTATATTCTAAGGACCCGAATGGAGCTGCAAATGCGGTATTCCTGGCCCTAATTTCAGTATAAATTATGTTGTGTTATTATATTTCTTCTGTCTTGCTTATCTGAGGAAGTTGATATTATTGTGTATGCTTGGTGAGCAATGTTGATTATAGTTGTGTTAACTTCATTGACATACTGTTATGAGATTTTATTTATTACGTTTTGTGATAAACTGATAATAATATTTATGTTTGTGTGCTTTGATCATATATTTCTATGTGAATACATGATCCTAGTTCATCTGTTATTTCTTAAATTTGTTCTCATGTGATTCAGTTTGTATGAATGTGATTCAGTTTGTATTAAATTTGTTCTCATGTGATTCAGTTTGTATGAATGTGATTCAGTTTGTATTAAATTTCTCATGTGATTCATGTATGAATGTGATTTAGTTTGTATGAATGTGATTCAGTTTGTATGAATGTGATTCAGTTTGTATTAAATTTGTTCTTATGTGATTCAGTTTGTATGAATGTGATTCAGTTTGTATTAAATTTGTTCTCATGTGATTCAGTTTGTGTGAATTAATCGATCCTATTTCATCTTGATGTCTGAATGTGTACATTTATGTCTGAAAGTTCTCATGTGATTCAGTTTTGGATAAATTTCATACCTTTACAGTTTTGGATAAGATGTCTTCTACAGTTTTGATCGATGTTACAGTTTTGAGTCTCAAGTGAAATTTCTCAACTGGATATCTTTTATTTTCTCAGGCTAAGATGAAAGAAAAGGTGAATGAAAGGCTTGCTTCTCATGATGAAGCTACCAGCGAGGTCAATAACTTTCTTGAAGTCGAAGATCAGTTGGAAATCATTCAAGATGTCGTGCCACAGAAGCGAGGCACTTTTGTATCCGGCGTAGGCAGAACCATTACACGCCCTCCCCGCCCTAGAGGAGGTTCCAGCACACGACAATCAAATCTTCAGTTGGCATCTAAGGTATTAACCTTGGAAGAACGGATTCGTGTTTTGGAGGAGCAGCTGAACAGGGGTGCCTCATTTGGTGGTAGCAACGCTTCGGATGGGGCAAGTTTGGTTTAAGGTTTCGAGTTCCTTCCTTTTGTATGTGGCGATGAAATGATTCCGCCTTTTGTTGCACCATTTGTATTGGTGCTTTGTGAAACTTGAACATCTGTGTATGCTTAAATTGTATGAAACAGAACTCGACGCAGGTTTTAATGAATGTTGTTTCTATCATTTCTGTTTTCAATTTGTTCTATTTGGTTTGTAAGATTCTATGCATAAAAGCGACTTATATGTGTCACATAAGTGATCACTTACGCGACTAACTTTTATGATTTCATAATGTTAAACAATCCCTGATACTAACACATTTGAAGTCACATAATCCATCTTATGCGACAAATCATACGTGTGTCACTAAAAGTTAAGCGTAATGTGACAAGAACCTTATGTGACAACACTATGTTATGTCGCAAAATGTGTTAACCTTAAGGGACTAACATATAATACGTTAGTCGCTTAAGGTTATTTGCGACACGCCTTACGCGACTTACCTTACGCGACACCAAGCGCGACGCATAAGATTTAATGCGACTAATTTAGGGCTTATGCGACTATTTTTTATGTGTCACTTAAGCCGTTTTCTGGCGTAGTGTTTTAGTTGACAGTGATAGATTTATGAAAAAGTATGAAAATGTTTTATTGATTATTTGTGTAATACATCATACATGTATATATAGAAGTAAATGTTGCTAAAGATAGACGAATGTTGAAAACTAGAAATGAAATAAATATAATTAAATACTAAGTCTATTTTTATCCTAACAGACAGGTGACCAACTTGGAAATTTTGAAAGGTTACTTAATTTTTTCCATTGTTAAGGTGCAAAGGTTCATGCTTGAAATCTAGCAGAATTCAATCATGCTGTGATGCTGAGTGTACAATGCTATTTTGTGCTACGACGTCTTATAGATTTTGTAACAGTAAGTGTAAACTATTGACGAAGACACATGTAAATGTGAACTTGGGGCTGCCAGTTGGGATTCAGACCTCTTTTGATAATATACTTGTCATGTCCAATTCATATTCAAGACAGAAAAGGAAAGGTTGCATCAATAACTGTATGAGTGTGAATGTTCTAGAATTTCAGAATTATAAACTCAGTTGTGTTTGTATCAAAATCTTCTTTCATAGCCGAAAGCCTTTGAAACAGAATTTTTGGTTCCATACTCCGCTTTCTTTGCTTGTTCTTGTTTGCAGGACTGAGTTTTTTTATTGTTGGGATTTCATATGCTGAAAATTCTTATTTTCTACGCCTTGCCATCATATATATTGTGATTGATATCATGCCCATGTGGATGGTGTTTGTAAAACACTTCAGCCTTAATCCAATACTTTAGAAAATATCTTCTAGTGTCTTTCTGAATATTCTCTTACACGCACCCCTGATAATTTGTGTCATCTGGTGTTCTTTGTGACTTTGGATATCATTATCCTAACTAGAGTTTGATTTGGCTGATCATTTACTGACTTGTATTTGTTTTTTTTTCGGTCGGACTTTTTTGAGCTTTTGATCGGACCCGGCCCATGGCCTTCGGGCTCGGACTTTTTTCAACCTTGGATCCGAGCCGAGTTTGAACCGGGTCGGGCCGTAATGCTTTTTTCGGGCTTTAGGGCCGGATGGACATCCCTACAATTCCTGAACCCCAACTACAAAGACGGTACTTTCTAATATTTTCTACTTAGTTCACAACATTAATGTTTTTTATTTACTAAGTTTTTAATATCCATGTACTTATGCAAGGGACTTAGTATCCAAAATCCAGTCCTTGTTACAAGGCTAATATAGTTAATTAAACATAATATGAGTTAGGATCTAGAGAGACGATATCTTTTTGTGAGTCGGTGAGACATGATCACAACTGTTTATTTTGATAAATATAACGGTTGCGATTAAACATATTTATTTAATTAAAGTAAGGGACAAGTGTGCGCAAAATGCGAGACGGTTGAAATAAGTAGTTTTTAATCTCATCCATTCATTGATAAAAATGAACGGATGAGATGGTGTTCTTTTGTCTCACAATTATTTACTTGTCTCACTTGATCCTACCTCAACATAATATAATTAATTTTGGACTTACAGAGTATCTTATTAATATTAAATACTAATCTTGATGCTAAACTTAAACTCATAACGTGCAAGTCTCTTTTGAAATTACTATCATGAGAAACATTTCTGGTGGTGTAATAATTCACCACCATTCTTTTGAGATTCCTCCAATGCTCACACCTCAAACCCTTGTTCACATTCTACTCTTGATTCCCAGCCCTCTTGAGTCCAATATCGCTATGACTTTGCATGTTTTCAACTTAATCATCTTTACTGTTATTCACATAAGTTCCGCAGCCGCCCTGAGATGGCAAAACCCTCAGCTATATTTCGAACTTTTGAAAACTGTCATGTCCAGTATTTTCATCAAAAACTTGATCATTTCAATTTCAAGGTGATCTATTTTTTGAGCAGAAGTTTCTGACTCTTGACAATTACTGAGGAGTCTCCATCTTCCCAATATTTGTCTACTTGGAGGGTGAACAAGCTATGGCGCCCTTCATTTGCAATGGAGTTAGAGCAATGGTCTAATTTGCTCAAAACTTCAAGTCTAAGTTGATCTATATTGAGGCAATTATAAACTCTAAATTTCGCTATTTTTGATTTGAGTAAACTTTGATTATTGTTCGTTTTGTGACAAAGCATCGAGTTGAAGTAATAATTGAATTTGCTCAAAACTTCAAGTCTTGTCTCTTTTGAAAGATTATGAGTGTCATGATCATAAGAAGATGAGAGTGTGAATGATGTGGAAATAAGAGAATTGAGAATCGAAAAAATAAAAGAATTGAATTATGTTTGAGGTATTTGTGTTTAAAATAAAAATGTATTCATCTAAGTTTGTATAATAAGGTGAATTTTATTGCATTTGTATTGCACACGTATAACAAACAATATATCAATTTGTTTAAAATTCCTTTAAATTTGAAATTTGTTCCATACGTTTAAATTCTAAACCTGAACATATTTTATTGGTACAAACGTTTAATGATAAATAATTGCTTAGAAAATCTAATAACTTACATGTGCAATACATATGCAACATATTTTAGGTTATAATATACAAACTTACATGAATGTATAATCTGTATAATATTTATTTATTTTTAATTTCATTATTAAACAAAATTCCAACTACTAACACCCTACTTAAAAATAAGAATCAAATTTGTCTTAATTTTATAATTTGTCTTTATGCTAAATACATAAATGTAAGTTATCATCGACAAAATGTGTTACTAGAATATTTGTTTACACGCATCTGATTCAACTCTTTTATTTCATATTTTTGTTTGTTTGAAATGATAAAATTTTCTCAAATTAAAAGTGTTATCGCTCAGGTGATTAAGTTTGTAATTAAGTTTCGATTCTCATCTCGTCAAAAGTATTATATTTAATTACTATCATTTTACTATTAATAAAGTATAAGATGCTTTACAATAAGTTAATTTATGAGGTCACATTTTGTATTCAGAAAATATTAATCTTCTTACATATATTTACATAATACTATTTTATGTAGTTAATTATTTAGTAAGAATGTACTGGATATTAAATAACTTTAAAAATATGTTATTTAATTTATAAATAAAAATATAAGACTACTAATAACCATACAACACTTGTGCTTCAGCAGGTTTGAATTGTTGCTAGTAAATACTCATTATCTAATAAAAATGGTTTGCGTAATCAAATAAATTGATTTGTTGATAAATTGATTTGTTGATTTGTGTTATCTAATAAAACTGTATGGGTATTTTAGGAATAAATTGTGGCTTCAAATTGCTAGTAATTTTGATGCACATATTTATGTGCAAATAATTAACTTTTCATGTATTTTATTTATGATTAAAATTTTAAAGTGTATCATTGAAATATTAAGTGCGTAATTATATAGTGAATGGGTAAATTGAGAAGTTGAATTGTCGCTTCAAAAAAACCGTCAATTCAATCTTTTAGGCTTTATATATTGGAAGATATACAAAATTTTGATATATGCATAGATTTTATTGTACTCAACATAATACTAGTATATATAGTGTAAATGATGAAATTATTTGGTTACATAATTTATTCATTATTACTATTTAAAAAAATTATGTACCCTAGACCCGGATGACTGGCCGTTAGGTTGCTACACTTTGTGCAAAATAAGTTTTTAAATTTATTTACTAGACCATACAATTAACATATACTAGTAGTTTTCTGCACATAATATATGCGTGTAATTTTATTTTATCTTTATAATATGGTTTAGATAAAGTTTGTAATTAATATTACAAATGCGGGGTTGAAATCGAGAGGGACACTAAATATATGTAAGACGGAAGGACAAGATCATGACCTTTAATTTTTTAAAATTGATGGTTGTGATTAGTTTGAACTTTGATTTAATTTAGGAATTTATATGCACAAAATACGTGGCGGTTATGTGTGACGGTTATTAATCTAAACCGTTAGATTAATAAGAATCAACGGTGTTGATCATGTCTCACTGTCTCACATAATATATGTTGTCTCACTTGAACTTTATCCTACAAATGCGTACATATAAAATTGAGCAGGTATTTTGAGAAGGGGAATTGTGGCTTCAAAAAAACCGTCAATCCACCCATTTCCGCTTTATATATAGGATATATTTTTGAAAATTAGAAGAATTAAGAGTGTTGTTTTGAGAAATCCAACAAGTATAGAAACAAGTTCATGTGAGAGACATTATTTTCGTTAGACCATGAGAAATAATTCGACCGTTGATTACTAATTATTCAACGAACATAATTTAAACAAAAATTAATTGTCATATCCAATGCCCGTATTTTTTGGAAATCTAACAACATAAATTAATAAAAACTCAAATTTAATATCAACCAACGTATTAATAATAATACAATAAATGAGATTTAAATTTATGTCGAATATCTTTCGTGATTTATGCAGATACAACCCTTAAATTTAATAAAATAATATAAATCATTAAATTAAGCAAGTGAATAATTGAGATTAAGTCACTCCATTTCAAATTAAATTACATTAATTCTCTCTGAATCTTACGTTATATATATGGTCGCAGTAAAGTTTACAGTAGCACTTCACCATAATCAAACTGCTAAATATACACTTCTTGATGGCGAATTCGTTAAAATACATAATTTAAATTCGATAATTTAATTTATTTGAATTTAATTTGTGTAATTGAGATTTAAATATAAAATGCATAATAAATACTGAAACTTATGCATTGTG
Source organism: Sedum album (assembly GCA_006409495.1). NCBI lineage: Eukaryota > Viridiplantae > Streptophyta > Magnoliopsida > Saxifragales > Crassulaceae > Sedum > Sedum album. The sequence goes on from QZGG01002413.1 coordinate 30,640, forward strand.
TTTGAGAATGAGTTTTTTTCTAAGAATAAAGCAAGGCAATTGAGAGGTCTGTGTTGTTTAAAGGTTAATAAATTTGGTTGTTATGGATAGTTTTCTAAACATTAAGAATATATAATATAACAGTAAAGAAGCAGGAGATACGTTTGCAAAGCATTCAAATGGAAGAAATGTTCATACAAAATGTTGAATAGAATACTCATATCATGGTGCTTAAGTTACGTTCCTCTTTATCAAATACACAAGTTATGTTACTACCCCTAAAAGCAATAAAACTATCATTCTATAAAGACATTGATATTAATTGCAACCTTAGAAATACAGAGGGCTTGACGAATCAAACATATCTCTTTGAGTACAGTCTCAAAGGGTGGTGACAGCTTATATGTTATAAACCAGTTTAGTGTGTACTATTTAAACCTGAATGTGATTTGGGTTAAAGTCATGAAAATATCTCTCGGGCAAAAACAGACTGCAATCATCGTCCCCGCTGCATGGAACCAAATTATCTTTTATCTTCTTCTGGTCAAGTAAACTGTGTGTTTTGTGCGGCAAAAAGTACAGGCGTGGGAGTAGCTCAGCCCAGCCATGGCAGAGTGTGGCGATTACTGTTGAACGGAATAAGCACGGATCACTTCAACAATAGGTGATTGGCACATGGGGCATTTGCTCTTTTCATTAAGCAATTGGTTGGCACATTTGGTACAAGTGCACATATGTCCGCATCTGCAGTTGAATAAGGGCACAACTAAATGAGCATCTATTTAATTTTTTGCATACTTATCAAAGCCCTCAATTTCAAATTATTAAAGATGCCCTGACCTGTACAGTAAAGAGTTTATGTTTTGGTCTCTACAAACACAGCAAATTCCTTTTCTAACTAGTTCCCATTTGGATTCATCATCGGCTAGACCAGAAACAACTGATCCTGTACAACAGAAAAATTGTGGTTCCAAAAATTACTAGGATAAGGTGTAAAAGAAAACAGTATAACTGTATAAGTTGAGAGACTTGCATCTCACAAACCTGATTGCACAGAGCGGTTCAGAGCTGCTGAGACTTCCTGCCTGATTGAGCGCTGGAGCTCGAGCTGCATATCCATACATGCCTCGAGCATCCTCTGCATGTCATTCATCCTGAGCTGGAGAGTTGTAATGTCCATCCTCAGATCATTTACTACCTCCCAGTCCTGCTGCAAATTTTGCAATTAAAGTCAATAAAGAAAAAAGAAAAAATATTGTTTTCAGTTTTTCATAATGCAAAATTTTCTCTGTTCATTTGATGAACTACTTTTAGTTTAGTCGATGCAACTTGATAGCTCACATAAACAGTGCAATTCTACTTTATACATCTTGGTGTACATAAAATAAAATGAAATACAGCTATAAGGTAGACGCATGAGTGTAAAAATAAAGTTAAAATAGATACTGACAAATGTATGTGGCTGACGCATGGCATGCATCCATTCAACCTGATCCCCAATTGGTTGAAGACGAATACGCGATGTAGGGACTTCAGAGTAACTGGATGGGCCAGAAGTATCAACAGAATGCTCATTTTCATTCTCAGTCTGGTGTCCCTGGTGCAAAATTTCAGAGGCTGAAGAAGAGATGGAATCATTAAGATCCCAGCTCATTGATGACTGAACCTGCCTGTCCACATATGTCTGCAGCAGACGGTTTAGGTTTTCCCGGAAACCACTTTCAAGAAGACTTGAGACTCTTCTCCTACAATGAAGTCCATTTTCATTGTTAATATCAGATGTGAGTCATGGATGAAGTTTCTTTCAATTAGCGTATACATTTAGGAGTAAGATATGAATCAATTACCTGCCAATAAGCTCATTCAACTCTGAGGTACGTACATTTTCTTCCACCATTCCAAAGAATGTGTCTGAACTTGAAAAAGCACCTGAATCCTGTCTGGGGGAACTGTGGAGCCAGTCTTCAACAGATTCCTCACTCTCACTCGCTTCCCATATGTGATGCCCTCAGAGTGGACAGATTCTACAAGGTCATTTGCTGAGTAACCCAGAGGCTGGCCAAGCACATCCAAGGTGTCATTGCCCATGTCATTATTTAAGGTACCCCTCCAACCATTACATGCAACTCTATCCGGTAGCCCTTCTTCATTGCCAGAATGATGTGCTTGAGTCGCTTCATCCACAGTAGCATGTCTCGGCAAATTTAAATCCTTAACCACTATAGCGCCCAAACCATTCATACAAACAGATGATGAATCATGAATGCCACCTCCCTGGTTCATTGGGTCCAAAGCTCGAGTATTATCAGCCACATGGTGTCTACCGTGATGGGATCTTTCACTAGTGCTCGCCTGCAAATTTTCCTCTGGAACTGTACCACTGTTTGTTATTGTTGACTCAACACCAACTCCATGTTGTCTGTTCACTTCATTATCTTCAAAAACATGTTCATTTACTACAGTTAAACTCCCATCTGATTGAAGCCTGGTTTCTTCTGAATCAGTAAAACGAACTGATTGCAAATCAGGAATGTCATGATCCTCTTTGGTTGTATTATTATGCTCATCAGCCTTTGATGCAATCTCCTCCGTGTGAGTGCTACATTCTTTGGTACAAGTTGCTAAAGTACTGGAGTTGGATGATGCATGATCATTCACACTGTCTAACTGACTCTGACCTGAGCTGTCCGTCCTGGATAGGAATCCCTCCCTGTTTGAAATATAGTAATGAATAAATAAAATGGAACTCACAATATCAGAAACAGAAGCTTAAAAATCAACAAGCGATTATCATCAAATTAGTTTTGAAGATCCATATAAAACATTTTATGAAAAATACATGAACCAAATAGTTATTGAGTAACAATTAACATCTCACCGACACTAATGGCGAGATTTACCAGATTCAGTTATATTCCGTATTTTATGTATGTTCCCTATATGTTCAATAGCTACTACATTGAATATTTTGTGTTATACTGAATTACCTTAATCCTGAAACGGTCTGTCTTTGTCTTAATAAGCCTAACTCTCCTGCTGCAGTAGATCTTGGTTTCGGTTTTTCACTTGATATGTTGTTCCGTAAGAATCTGCCTTTGAGCAAGGACTTCAAAAGAAGGTCATGTAAGAATTGCATGTTGAACTGTATGCATACATGTATATATGCATATGTATAATATGGACAATTTCAGAATGGCCCTAGTAAGGTACCCAGATAAGCACTCTCAAAAGAATCACATTAAAAACTAACCTGAATGCGATTGCGATGAGAAAATTGTGATACAGCGTGATGTTTTTTCAGATCCTCAAGCTCACATTGCCTTTCTTTCTCGGCTTTCACAATCAAATCAATAAGAGCTTGCTTGCCACAAAGTCTACGGAGTTTTCTATGCGCACGATTTGGTCTACCCTCATGTTGATCAACGGCCAAGCCATCACGGACCATCTCAATTGCAGCACCAATTTTTGCAATTTCTTTTTTATCAGAATATGATCCACTGTCCTGAGCAGTCAGTTGCACCCATTCTCTAACAAGTCGTACCCTCTCACATTCTTTGTCGCCAAGCCACTGTGCCCTTGAGCTTCCACTCATTTGAGTTGGATTTGAAGAGTGCTCTCGTCCACCACACTTCATCCAATCTCGAAAAATCTGTCTTACCCTTTTTCTTTCCGCCGAAGACATTTCTTCACCATCATGGTTCCCATCTCTGGCCCTAGTTTCACTTCCAGACAAATTACTGGAAGCAATACTACCCGCGATCTCCTCCAAATAGGCCCTCTGCTCACTGCTATTGCTTTCAGATGTCTGAGTACTGATGTCATCAGTATACTCATCACTCGGTTGCCTCAATGTTTTATTTCTCTGATCAACAAACCTTCCCGCATGCTCATTCTCAATCTTACGCCACATTTGCAGTACAGAGGAAGACTGAGTCCTTTGAGATCCTTCTGCTACACTTTGTCTAGGCACAGGTCTTGGAGAGTCTCCAAGAACAGATATAGTATGCAAGCTAGTGACTGCCATTAACACCCCAAGCTATCCGCAATAATCACAACGCACTTAATGCACATTAACCAGTATACAATCAGGATATATTGCCTATTTCCAACTGCAAGTCAAATTAACCTGAACTCTTCTTTTCAACTCTTCTGGACTCAACTGTACCCAACCAATCTCTTTTAGTAGTAAAGCGACAACGAGCAACCTCAGCCTGCTAATAATAAGTTCAAAAGCCACGCCTCGTATCTGTTCCGATAAAACACAAACCAATGAGAGATCTCTCAAAACAAATAACCTGTATCCTTGACACCAGCAAAAACATAGCTTCAAAACACAACATAAATTGAGTGTTTCATAAAAAATTCATCTTGTATTCATCCAATCTATCATCAACTCCGAAAACTAACCTCAATATACAGCCTGTAGAACAAAATGGGAAACACATATACCGCGACTCAGATGAAAAAGGAAACAAACTACACTGAAATATCAAAAAACTATCCTGATGGAAATCAAAAAACTCACAATCTATTGAGCAAGAATCCATAACACAGTAGATAATCACTCACATCCAACAGAACAACGTAATCCACAAGCGAAAACAACAAAAATGTAAAACCACAAAGCTCCAAATCTAACAAATGTCGATCATCAACACATCAACAAATCCAAATACTCCACAGAAATCCGAAGCAATCAACTCTTAGTCCAACCAATCAGTCAATCAACATCGAATTCTTACAAGCGGCAAATGGTTCAGCATCCACATACCGATTGACCAGACCACGCCGCACACTTTCTAACCACTCGATGACGAATCCAAATACGCGACGGAAACCCTAAAACGCCGTTGAACGCGTCGGAAACGAATCGGAAGAGAGAGAAATCGAGTCAATCTCGGAAGAGGAAAACTAGCGGTAGAGAAAGTCGAGTCTCGAGTGAATGATTTCATTGATTTTTATGTAATTATTTATGCTAATTAAATGCAATTAACTTGTGTTCAAATCCTATTTATAAATTTAAATACATGAATTATATATAATGAGATAGGATCAGAAATGACAGCAGAAGATATAATTTTAGTTTTGATTTAATTAATTTTGATGATTGAGATATAGTTGTGAGTAAATTTCAAGAGAAATAAAGAGTTTATATAAGACGGGAGGATTTAATATCAATAATTAGATTGAATTAATCAATGGTTGATAAAGTTGGTTTTTATATAATGTGCGGTTGAATTTGCAAAAAAACCCTAGCGGTTGAGATTAACGATTATTTTTTTGAATCAAATCTCATTGGTTGGATTATTAGTATTCAATGGTTGATTCATGTTTTAGTGTCTCACATTTATTTATTCGGTCCTCCTGTAACTTTATTCTTATAGTTGTTTTTTAATTAATTGAGCGATTAGATTTACAAAAAAATATAAATAGTTAAAATTATTTTATGTTTAAAATAATGATATTATATTATTTTCGTAAACGAAATTTTATTTAAATTTATTTAGGCTTAAATTAAGGAAAAAATGAGCTAATTAAGAAACGTATGAGATGATTTAGTAATTAATTAATTTCCGGATTTAGCGTCCGGAGAGGATGAAGAGTGACACGTGGCAGCGCGACGCTCCTCGCGGCAGCTTCACCAGACAATTCCCGTATCTTTGGGTTTGAGTGGAAGTGAGATCTCAATTCTAATCTTACCTAATCCCCAAACGGCGTCGTTGAGTGTTGTTTTCACCAACTTTTGTCACTCTCTTTCTAACTTTAAATTTCATTAACTAAATACTCCAATGTTTAATGGTAATTATTTATGTCATAAACGTTTAACTAAAAAGGTTGTGACATTTTTTATTAAATTGAAGTTTACATTGATTTAAATAAGTAGATAAAGTGTTACAAGATGAGTGTGTCACTATGTTTGCAGTTGAAGTACTCTATTTAATGGAATCACAAGAGTCGCAATTTGCAATGGGTTGGAAATAGCAATAAATTTTAAGGTTTAGTTTCAAATTTCGAATCTCACTTCTCATTTTGAAAGTCATTTACTGATATCAAATTAATTTAGTGGCAAACTTAGGGTATCGGTTTAATAGTCAATCATCCGGTCTATTGTCTAAGATATCGGTGATTCAAATCATCCTTAGTCTATATCCGTCGTGAATCTGGGTCTGTCCAATCATTGAACGATGTAATTTTTTTTAATATATTGAAGAATTATCTTAATGTAGGTCCATAGAATTCAATGTATCAGGCTATATAGAGGAGGGTTCAATTGTGACCCCTCTTAATGTCTGCGATCCCAGTGACTCACAATTGATCCAACGGTTGCAGATCTGTACTTTATTTTTTTGTCACATTTTTATCGTTTAGCTAAATGCACAAATACAAATGGAATGTGCATATAGTTAATACAAAAGTGCAAATAGAAGAATCTCAATTTGCACAAATGCAGGAGGATCGCAGAGGAACCGAACCCAGGCTATATATATCTAGTCCATAGAGTTGCTAGATATGTCAAGTTAATTGTGATAAAAGTACAATTAGTGTAAGACATGTTCTAATCACTTTTAGTAGTCCCTTTCAACATTCTAAACTTAAATTAAACACAAGATGTCGGTCATGTAGGACAATGTTTAGGTATTTATAATTTTTATAATATGTGTCATATGTTTAACAAAAGTATAGTTGTTTGGCAATGGATAAGTTTATCACTATTTCTTCTTTTATTAATCTTCCTTATATTTTCAAGAGTTTAGAAGATGAGGAGTATTGAAAAGGACTAAAATGTCCCTCAATTCCATCTTCAATCCTCACACGGTCCACACACTTTTTGGTCATTTTCTCAAAATTACTGAACTATTCCAAACTCATTTTGTCTCGCTCCAAATTGAGGAATTTTGATCATTTCGGGTCTCAATACATGTTAAAATGCAAGAAGAGAATGATTCTCCCTGATTATTAAACCTATTTTTATAGCAATTTTAATGTGTGAAGATTTCTTTATCAAATGTGGTGCAAAGGTGTGTATAAACTAATGTATTTATGTTAGGAGTGCAAAGGTGATTCTACTACTCTAAGACTGCTTCTTCTATAAAATATTTTTGTTACATTATTCAATTTTTAATGACGTTTCAAATAGCCTGGTTGGCGGGAATTAGCCTTGCCAACCTTTCAAATCACTTAAAGTGTACTCAAACTCAAACATTAGTTTATGTCACTACCAATTAAATATAATCAATAAATCAAGGCATTATTTACTTGATCTCTAAAATATTGAATTGACATTTTATGTGATTAATGGAGCTAAAGGTGCTCGAGGTATGATACATTGTAGGGCTAAATGGACATCATTCTTCCCATTGTGTTTCCATGATGTTACTTTTGGCAGCATTTTCTGTTTATTTTAATTTTTAAATAAATTTTCATTGGCCGAATCCGGTCTCGTTAAAGTATTGAAGGAGACAATATGCAGTTTGAGATTGCTCTCTGGACACTAAAGCATCTTACTATCT
>QZGG01002414.1:0-38214 GCA_006409495.1 Sedum album
GATCCCAACTTGTAAAGAAATTGTCACCTTTTCTTTTTGTCTGATTTATTGTCTGTCAAATTATTCTTGTCATTATTCTTCTTCACATTATTGATTCCACAAGAATCTCAATTTTTAAGATAAACAAATTTGATGAATTTGTGAAAAAACTCAAAAAGTATTAACATGTTTTAGAAATGGGTAGTTTTGAATTTGGGATTTTTATGGAAATTTGAACTTATTTTGAGAATGATAAAATGGAATTATGAAAAGTCAAAAAACTTGACAACCATAACGTGTAAACAACACCTGTACAGCACATAATACACTTTGCACATAAAGTATGAAACAGATCAATCATACAATCCATTGTGGTTGTGGCTTTGCTAACCTGTTTGAATATTCATGGTTTCATCTGTTTTCAATCTGCATTGACATTAAGCTTGTTTATTTTGTAAAGCAGACTTCTTCAAGGGGACTGGGACAAACATTATTTGAGTAGAGTATAGTTGAGCTTAGGACACAACTGGCTGCCAGTCATGGTATCATGTTCAACTTATGTACAGAATCACAGGAGACTTTTCCAACTGGAGCGAGGTCGGATAAAGTCATAACTTACAGCACTGAAGTAGCTGTTAAATTAGGTGTTTTCCGGCACAATACAGCTGCAGCGGAATAAGCAAAAAACTGAAAGAAAGGGAATATATTGTAGACATTAGTGCTGTGAGTTTACATTGAGTTCTTGTATAGAAGGTAATAACAGCAGTAATTCAAAAGCAAGAATTGAAATCAGCAAAAACTTGCCAGTTTAAAACTACAATTCCGTAAAGTACCAAGAGATGTGGTGCTTTTGGTCTTGATAAGCCACTGTTGGTACTAAGAAATAATCTCAGTTACACCATGGCAGGCATGTCCTTGAGCCAAGCATCCAGCGGCTTCCCAATGGAGTAGACGATGAACCCTATTTCCCTCAGCTTCTGAGCATCTACCACATTCCTTCCATCAAACACGAATGCCGGTTTCTGCATGTTATCATATATCTTTTGAAAGTCTAGGCTCTTGAACTCATCCCATTCAGTCAAAATACACAGACCGTGTGCATCTTTTGCTGCATTATATGCATCCCATACTACACTAACTTGCTTCACAGTTGTGGGACTCATTGGTTGGAGATGACGAGGATGATCCCATTCAAATTTGTTCATTGTCAGATCCCTTTGGATCTGATCCTCTGTGACTTGTGGATCATAGATGCTCAAGCAAGCCTTGTCTCCAAGAAGACCCTTGCACACATCAATGGCAGGGGTCTCCCTAGTGTCACCAGTGTCCTTCTTAAAGGCAAAACCAAGGATGGCTATCTTCTTCCCTGAAACCGTGTTGAACATGGAAGCAACAACTCGGTTCACAAATCGGCTCTTCTGATAGTCATTGATCTTAATAACTTGCTTCCAGTATTCAGCAACCTCGGGAAGGCCATTGCACTCGCAAATGTAAACCAAGTTGAGAATATCCTTTTGGAAACAGGATCCACCAAATCCAACACTGGCGTTAAGAAACTTGGAGCCAATTCTTGTGTCTTTTCCAACAGCATAAGCCACTTGTGCTACATCAGCACCAGTGGCCTCACAAGGGCAGACATGGCGTTGACAGATGAAATTCTCTGGGCCAAGAAGGCATTTGCAGCGAGCTTGGAGAGCTCAGCTGACCAAAGATTGGTGGTCAAGATGCGATCTTCAGGGACCCAACGAGCATAAACTTCCTTCAATGCTTGGATTGCCTTTTGGCCATCTGGAGTTTCCCTTCCTCCAATGAGAACTCTGTCAGGGGCAAAAAGATCATCGATTGCAGTCCCCTCAGCAAGAAATTCCGGGTTGGAGAGGATTTGAAACTTGATTCCCTTACTGTTGTGGGTCAAAATCTTCTCAATGGCTTCAGCCGTCTTAACCGGAACAGTTGACTTTTCCACAACAATTTTGTCAGATTTGGACACATCAGCAATCATACGAGCTGCACTCTCCCAGTAAGTCAGATCCGCAGCTTTCCCAGCTCCAAGACCCTGCGTCTTAGTCGGTGTGTTAACAGACACGAAAACAATATCTGCCTCAAATACATGCTTCTCAACTTCAGTACTGAAAAACAAGTTCCTCCCTCTGCATTGCTTCACAACCTCATCAAGTCCTGGCTCATAGATGGGAAGCGTGTCGCTATTCCAAGCAGCAATCCTAGGAACGGAAAATCAACAACTGCAACCTCAATGTTTGGGCACTTGAGTGCAATTACAGCCATGGTTGGTCCCCCATATCCAGCTCCAATGCAGCAGATCTTCACCATTTTCTTCAACTACTCAACGCCTAAGTCAAAACACACAAAGGGTCAAGGTCACTCGCAAGTCCAATCATATACAACATCATTTTTACATACATTAATAACTCGACTTCAATAAAAGTACTCAAGCTAGTGATTTAATCTATGTCACACTAGTATGGAATACGAACTATACGAGAATTCATCATTTTCAAAATAAGTAGCCTGATCTACCTAGTACATTCAATTATGGTTTTATGAGATCAAAATGCAACCAGATCTGGAAAATATCTAATCAAAAAACAAAATGATTGTAATAGCATCAGATCTGAAGAGTTGAAACAGTAAAATTGACCTAAATGGAACGATTAGAGATCAGATCGGATCGTATACGATTAGCTAAATTCTAGACATGAATAAAGCAAGAATTGAGAAAGAGAAGTAAGAGGAAGGATACCTTGATATTGGTTGAGAGGGAGTCGTCTTCAGATCTGATCTGATTTGATCTGCAGCTGCTGGTGAATCGGATGTGAATGGAGATCGAAGGAGTCCCTTTTATACTGCACGAGTGAGAATGTGCGCAAGTGTTATTTTAACTGTCATGGAAAGTTGTGCGATTGGTCAACGGTCAACGCGTGTTTACGAACTTGCGGACAGCCGAGCTTAGCCAAGTGCTTCCCACCGTCATCGCATTTTCAGGTCAAAGCAAGACGCTATGTTTTTTACTTTTATATTCACTTTATTTATCTGCAATTTTTCTTATACTTTTTTGGGACGTAATTTACAATTACATACAAATAAAGCTGGTGATTTTCATCAATCTAACGGACGAGATTTAAAATAAAAATACTATCAAATTTAATTATCAAATTTAATTGTTTCTGATGTGCTTGTTGTGGTTTAAGTTGGCATTAACTTTATCTATTTTCATGAACAAAACAGGGTATAAGTGTGCCGCAATTGAGGGTGCCAAATTCTCAGTATAACTGAATTTCTGTACAAATTGAGTGCATTGAAGAGAAATGCAGTTGCGAAGCAATTGGTGAAAATAATAAGATTGAGCATTTAAGCAGATCAAGATCAAGGAGCTTGTAATCTATGACATGTCCAAAATTCCTTTGAAATTAAAGATGAAAAACACTCGAACAAGCCATTCAAGGAGCAACTCCAATTCGACCAGCAACTTGGTCCAGATCACGTCTTCCGCTTGATGTAATGACTCTTCCTCTGTTGCGAGAAAATAAATCGTTAGGTCCACAGTAAACCACAGACCGTTGTTTTACAAAACAAGCTAACTCAAAAACCAAAGTTATGATCAAACAATATACAATAAAATAACTTACCCCTTGGCATCAACATCAACAATATTCATTTTCTGCAACTGCTGTAGAATATGACGAGCAACTGAGCCGCTGCTCTCACAAAAATGAGGAGGACGACTTCCATTCCTCTTACTCCCACCATAAATTCTCTTGAAGGCTCCAACACCAAGACCTCCTCTCAAATACACTTTCCTCGCCATAGAGGCTAATCACAGACAACATATATATAAACCGACATCAAAACATTTAACACAAACAAAACAACAATCGAGCGTTCTAAATTCCAAATACTAGCCACCATACCAGCTCTGATGTAATACCAATCAGGGTCATAAGGTGCGAGTTCTTTAAAAGTAGCAGTCTTCACAATGTCAGTCCACGGCGGAAGCTCAATCTAATACAATTCACAAACAAACATTAGAAAAACATCAAACTACACATATCAAACATTAAACTGCATAATTTCAAACACATAGATAAGATCATATGACCAGTACCTTGCCAGAACGCTTGAGATGAGCAGCGTAAGCCTTGACAAACTCGTGCGGCGACACATCCTTCACAGTCTTCCCACCTTCCATGTCTTCTTCTCTCAGATCCGATAACTCACGCAAGCCTATCTACGACGTTTAGATAATTCTTCATCATCTCCGAGCATTGTTGATATCATAACTTAGGGTTTCGGCAGAATACATGGGCCGGGAGAATCAACCACAGGCCCATTAACATCCTGATCGATCACGTCACGTCCTCTCGAAACGACATCGTTTCATCCGCTGAAGCGAGACTTCAGGTCAGCAATCCGATTGAAGCGAATCGTATCACCACAACAACCACCGCGTTCAATCGCAATTCACGAAGTCGTCATGGCGTTGAATCGCCTCCTGCAACTTGCACGACGTTCGCGTAGCATCTCGCCGTCGTTTCTATCACATGTTGTTAGATCTTCATCCACTGCTGTTGAAGCTGCCCCCGCCGGTTCTCAGCTTCCATCGCCACCGCCTCCAGATCGGATGATATACGATCGATTAGCAGAACAGATTAAATCAAAGATTAAGAGGCTTGAGAATCCTGACCCTAGATTCCTAATACGCGTCGCCTCATCCTGTTCTCACTGACCACACCTCATCCCTCTCTCAGCTCCTGAAACGAGGATTACTACGCTGCCGAATGGGCTGAGAGTTGCTACTGAGTCGAACTTGGCTGCAAAGACGGCTACTGTTGGAGTTTGGATTGATGCTGGCTCGAGATTTGAGACGGAGGAGACTAATGGGACTGCGCATTTTTTGGAGCATATGATTTTTAAGGGGACTGAGAGGAGGACTGCTAGGCAGTTGGAGGAGGAGATTGAGAATATGGGCGGTCATTTGAATGCATATACTTCAAGAGAACAGACCACTTATTATGCTAAGGTGTTGGATAAGGATGTTGGGAAGGCACTTGATATATTGTCTGACATTCTGCAGAACTCTAAATTTGAGGAGGAGAAGATTAAGCGTGAGCGAGATGTTATTTTACGTGAAATGGAAGAGGTACAATATTAGCTCTTTATTTTTTCATTCATACAATTCCTGGGAAAATGATAGCCAGTTCATATATAATCAGATCTGATAGCCTGCTGAGATGCTCAAATGTTAAGTCTTTGCCTTACTTTCTTTGTTAATATATGTGACTGTAATGCTTTTAGTTGGTTCAAATGATACATGCTGTGTTATATTCAAGACCAATGCTTTTTGATACGAATTATGCATGTTATGTGATATTCAACACCTATTGGTATAAGTTTACTTTTTTTTCCCTGAGATTGCCTCTAAGAGGACACCCAATTTATGGAAAATAATCCAGTAGGAGTGGTTATGGTTATCGACGATTAAATCCTTTTCACACTATATTAACATCTGACTGAACATTAGTCTTAGTGGTAGCCTGTTTCTTTGTTTCACATAGTCACAAGAATACCGTAATGTACTGCTTATCTATCATTGTTGTATTGTCTTGGACATAGTATAGTTTTTCATATTTACTGAAGTTCTAATAGGTTGAGGGGCAGACAGAGGAAGTCATTTTTGACCATTTGCATGCTACTGCGTTTCAATACACACCCTTGGGCAGAACTATCTTAGGACCTGCTCAGAATATAAAGACGATTACAAAGGAGAACCTTGAGAACTACATTAAGACCCATTACACAGCTCCGAGAATGGTACTGATTGAATATTTATTTGTGTAAGAAAGAAGGCTGGTGAATACATTGTGCCATTCATAAGATTTTATAATGTAAATTGTTGTACTTTGATCTCAGGTTATATCTGCCTCTGGCAATGTAAAGCATGAGTACATTGTTGAGCAAGTTGAAAAATACTTCACCAAGCTGTCATCTGATCCGACTACAGCCCAACAACTAGCTGCAAAAGAGCCTGCAGCTTTTACTGGGTCTGAGGTGCGGCTTTCTTAATTAAGAACCTGCTGTTCGAATTGTTTTGGTTCTGCAATGTTTAAGTAATAACATTGATTATTATTCAGAGTTCTGAGATTGAAAATAATCGTAATCGTTTGTCAATTCAGGTTAGAATGGTCGACGATGATGTTCCCCTTGCCCAGTTTGCTGTTGCATTTAATGGTGCATCGTGGACTGATCCTGATTCCATTGCTCTGATGGTCATACAGACCATGTTAGGCTCATGGAACAAAAATACTGGAGGAGGGAAGCATATGGGGTTAGTTACTAGACTTTGTATTCATATTGTCGTGGTTAGGAGCACTTAAATTGATCCTGGTTCAATTTTGTGCAGATCCGAGCTTGCCCAAAGAGTTGCAATCAATGAAATCGCTGAGAGCTATATGGCTTTCAACACTAATTACAAAGATACTGGTCTTTTTGGTGTTTATGCCGTTGCTAAGGTTTGTTGTTTATTTTATTAATCCTGATCAGTGACTCTCTTTTAGTTTATATGTTATGGTTCAGCTTAACTCTTTACAAAATGAGTTTTACTGACTGTATCAAACTGTATTTGGTAAAAAGAAGTCAATTATCACTCCGATGATTGATCACGTGCTTGTATTCACTATTTTGTGCAGGCTGATTGCTTAGATGATTTAGCTTACGTTATTATGAAAGAAATTAGTAAGCTATCTTACCGTGTCTCAGAAGCAGATGTTACACGTGCACGCAACCAGGTATACTTCTTGTTCTTGGATTTATGTGAACATTATTGTTAACTTGTAGTTTCTTATTGTTCTTATTGTTACTGTTCTGATTATTATGCAGTAATAATCACATTTAGGTGGGGATTTGTAACTTTAAATTTGTTTGTTTCAGTTGAAGTCTTCACTCCTGCTTCATATAGATGGAACAAGTCCAACAGCTGAGGATATTGGACGCCAGGTATACCTTTTGTTAGGAAGTTTGTGTTTGTTGGAATTTGGTAGGTTATTTACAAAGTTTTTTTGTCTGATTAAATGTTGGGAATAACAGGTAGAGCATTTACGATATACTCTACACTGTAAACTTTAATTATGGTGCATATCTGAAAGACTGCATCTCTTTTTAGCTAATCATATTTTTTGTAATGTTAAAAAAGAAAATGTCTAAATAATACAAATGTGTTCAATTCTTGGTTATTTGTTAAAGTTGTTACATACTAAAATTTGTGTCTGCTATCAGCTTTTGACTTATGGCCGAAGGATCCCAAACGCTGAACTATTTGCACGAATTGATGCTGTTGATGCGAGTACCATTAAGCGTGTAGCCAACAGATTTATATTTGACAAGGTGAGTCTATCTGATAATAACTCCTATCAACTTGCCATGGCCATCTGAGCTGAAATTGGCTTGTTTCAGGATCTTGCAATTGCTGCTATGGGACCAATCCAGAAGTTGCCCGACTACAACTGGTTCAGACGCAGAACTTACTTGCTCCGTTACTAACTGCTCTCTTCGATTTGATTGTCCCTGGAAAGTGTATCATCGCCAAATTGAGGAATCTCAAAAAAAGGATGAATCTGTTTCTCTCCATGTTTTGGTCACTGGTGGCACATATGGCAGCACGTTTTACTTTAGTCTCCTCTATTTATTGTACCATTTTGAGATACGATTATCAAATAAACTCATGCTGCTACTCACTCTCTGTCACATCTACAAAAGCTGAATAACAAAACAGTCACAAGTTCCCTTGAAGTTGCATACAGTTTTGAGGTTTGTGTGTTGCTAATTGCGAATCATTAGTAGATGGTGGCCATTGTGGACAAGAATGAACAAACACTATGTAAACATTGAACAAAACACCCAAAATTATGAGAATAAGTAAATCATGTTGTATTTGCGTATCCTCGTAAACATCGAAGCGGACTAATCTGTCTATCAATCTTTACATTGTCCCTCTTAGATCGATCGCTTCCTCTTCGTTCTCATCGCCCGATCCACATTTCCCACATAATAAATCCATTTCATTCTCCGTCCCCCAAATCTCCAATGGCGTCCCTCTCCGTTCCCTGCCCCAAATGCTCTTCTTCCAACCCCTTCTCCTCCATCTCCCAACCGCTCCCATCCACCCTCCACGGTTTCCTTCCCCAACGGATCTCTGCATTCCAATTTGGTATGTTTTTTCATCTGTTTTTCTTTTGTGTGTTTCATCTACAGTTATATTTTTGCTTCACTCATTGCTTGTATTTGTAGAATTGTTTCATAGTCTTATAATTCAAACATTGTTTATATACATTCTTGTTGCAGCAATCGGATTGCTGACTCTTGAGTTTTTTATTTGATGAATTGTTACTTTGATTTCGCAATGCTTCTGAGATAAGTAAGTTAACATTTCAGAGGCAAACTAGGAGGCATACATCAGTTATTAAGGTTTAAGCTCAACTTGGTGAGGTAAAGCTTTGCATGAAGCTTATTTGACTATTCTTCGCATGTGATTAGAGTTGCCTTTATTTTCTAATTATACTTTGCTTCTTAAAAAGGTTGCGGTTAAGGAGTCCTCTAACTCTATCCCAAAGCCCGTATCACCAAAAGAAGATTCTGCTCACGCAGTTGTACCAGATGCAGCTTCGATCAATGCTTTCATCTCCCAAGTATCTGATCTTGTCAAGTAAGTCAGTCGACCTACTTATTTTGTTTTTTTAAATATGGAATTCAGTTATGAGTGACAGTCTAATAACATTGAGTTCAACCAGGCTAGTGGATTCGAGGGATATAGTTGAGCTGGAACTTAAACAGCAAGACTGCGAGCTGTTGATTAGGAAGAAAGAAGCTATACCTCTTCCTCCAGTGGCAATTGCTGCACCACAACCTTCTTACTATGCTGCTCCACCACCACCGCAAGCATCGGCTCCTGCGGCTGCACCTCCAGCTCCAGCACCGTCATCTCCAGCTCGTGCTCTTCCAGCTCCTGCTGCTCCTGCCAAACCTAGCGCCTCATCGCATCCACCTCTCAAATGTCCTATGGCAGGGACATTTTACCGCTGTCCTGGACCTGGTGAACCGCCATTTGTCAAGGTAAATGAATTTGATATATGTGCATTTGTTTTCCATTTCATTGATAGACATAATAATTTCCTTATCTGAGAAATTTTAAATTTTCAATCTTAGGTTGGTGATAAGGTGCAAAAAGGTCAGGTCATTTGCATCATTGAGGCCATGAAGTTGATGAATGAAATTGAGGTATATAACGCATTATAACATGATTTATGTCTTTTGGATCAATGTTTTGATTATCTAAATTTCAAACCACGTTCTTTATCTTGTTCAATTTAGGCTGATCAGTCTGGCACTATAGCTGAGATACTCGTTGAGGATGGAAAACCAGTTAGTGTTGAAATGGTACGTCTTTGGCCCTTTCATCCGTACCCTCCAACCTCCATCCATATTCTTCTTGAAAACCATCTAATTTTTTTACATTTTCTCATTAAATTCTAAATTTTGTTTTTCTATCATGCAGCCGCTTTTTGTCATTGCTCCTTGAAGTCCTTTCATTGGAGATGAGTTGTTAAGAAATCTAGTTTATGGTTTTCTGGCTACAACTATTATCATCAGCGGCTCAGCGCAATGCCAATTCAATAATGTAAGGTTATTATATGTTTTTCAGTGACGGAGGTAGCGTTCATACTATGAATTTTCAATATCCTTTCAGAAACTCTAAACGGAAAATCATTTGTTCTTACTACATACAAGCCCATGAATGTTGTTACCATTTTTATCTTACACTGCAATGTCATTATTAGCAGTGAAATCTGCATCACAAAGATAGAGAATTACTCTGGTGGATCCACTACTATTTGGTGGATCCATGAGTCCCATTATTAGCCATTGGATGGTGCAAAGATCAATGATTAGCATTTTAGGTCATTGTCAACTATTAGTCCAACTAAGGGTAGTATGTGAATAGTTAGCATTTTAGTTAGTTTAGTTACATTAGGTAGCATTTAATGCATGATGAGATGTGTTAGAAGATCTTCATTTAATGCAATGTGATGTTTTACAACTCTCTCTCCTTAAACAACACTCTCTTTCCTTAAACAACACTCTCTCATCTCATTTTCATAATGTATTTTTTTCATTCCCTCCACCATTTTCATACCTCAAGCTTTTAGAATTTGAAATTTTATCATAATCTCAATCCATATTCTCACCCGTATTCTCACCCCTTTACTTGTAATTCATCTCAACCCATTCTCACTCGTTTACTTGTAATCCATCTCAACCCATTCTCACCCGTTTAATCAACTCCGACCCCTACTCTCATCCATCTCAATCCATCTCAACCCATAATCAACTGAACAACCACCCTCACCGGTTTTAAGAATTCAATGGATAGTGTCGAAAGTATTTCTCAAGAGATTTCATGTTTTGCAAAGTACCATACGCGAGATCAATGCGAAGACTATATTTTGGGTGGAAATCAATGCGAAACTGTGTTGGGATCGCCAGCCGGCGGCGCACCAGAGCAAGGTGGTGGTTTCTGCATTTTAACTGTTGCACCCCACATGTGCACCTTACTATTGCAACTACAAGTTGCAACTACAAGTTGCAACTACAAGTTGCAACAGGGAAGTGCAATAACAAGTTGCAACAGGGAAGTGCAATAACAAGTTGCAACAATGAAGTTTAGAATTCATAGTTGTATTGTCACTCCGCGACCAGATAACCAAAAACTAACATAGAACTGCAAATACAAGGTGCAAGTAATAAATGCAACTACAAGGTGCAACTAATAAACTACAGGATGCAAGTAATAAATGCAACTACAAGTTGCAACATGAAAGTGCAATAACAAGTTGAAACAGGGAAGTGCAATAACAAATTGCAACAATATAGAGCAGAAAATAAGTTCAGTAAGTTATAAGTTCCAAAGGTTATCTCAAAACGCCCAATCGCTAACACGAGTACGGGTTCTACGTTACATGTTCAGAACTGTAGCTCTAGCTCTTAAAAATTACAGCATCTCCCTAAACGCCAATGCAACCCAAAATACAGCATAATATTAACAGTTTTTGCAAGGTCCCTACTACAATTATTCGGTCTCCTCATGTTCTTTTGCCAGCCTGACTATATCGATACCACTTTCGTCGCATGGAGACTTCAGAATTTGATATAGATACATCTTACGCAAAATGGTACACCGAGACTTGAGCTGCATAAGTTTAATTACATATGAGAAAATATATTTTGTGTCAATTTCATACCCTTAATAAATTAAATTCGCTTACATTAAATGCGAAAGCAATGAACATACACAGCAAGATTCAACACAAAACACCAAATGCAGATTCAACACAAGTGAAGATTCAACACAAATGCAGATTCAACACTCAACACAACACCAAATGCAGTTTCAACACAAAACACAAAACACAAAACACCAAATGCAGATCCACATTCAGATTCAACACAAGTGTAAAGATCGAACCTTTGACACACCTAAATGCACAAACACAAGTGTAAAGATCGAACCTTTGAGACACACAGACATTTTTTTTTGAAAACATTAATAAGAGTTGAAACAAATTTCTGATCTTTGAAACAATTAACATAAAGATAGTTCTTAATTTCCCAACAATTCAAGTTAAAAAGAGTTGCTTGCTGAAGACTGCTTCTCCGGAAACACATCACTTCTTTTTTTAACCACCACCAGCAGCCCTCATCTTGCGTAAGACACTTGACATCTCCTCTCTCTTTCGCTTGGCTCTCTTGTGACTTGTGAGTACCCAACTTCCTCTTGGCCACCTTCAGAGCACGCTTGTCCTTACCAACCTTGAGAAGCTCAGTGATTCTCTTCTCATATGGTGCA
The DNA here is from genome assembly GCA_006409495.1 of Sedum album. NCBI lineage: Eukaryota > Viridiplantae > Streptophyta > Magnoliopsida > Saxifragales > Crassulaceae > Sedum > Sedum album. The sequence goes on from QZGG01002414.1 coordinate 11,894, forward strand.
AATCCAGCAACTTCCCTGATAAGACTCCTAACAAAGTGGGACTCTCTTGCTAGTTTTCCCTTTTCTGTCAGAAGGGCGGGGAGCCAACTCTTTCTTGGTGACAATATGCCCCTTGTTCAAACCTACAAAGAGGCCGGTGTTCGGCTGTTTCGGTGCCATAGTCCTGATGAATCAAACCGATATGAAACAACCTGAGAAAAAAACAGAACACTATTAAACCGTTAATAATGACACAAACATAGATGGAAATACTGAGGTGAGATTAGGGTTTCGGACCCACAGACATTGCTAGACACACAGACTGACTAAAACCCTAAATTCAAATTCAAGTTTCACACAACAACCACATACGACTCGAACCCTAAATTCAAAAGCGTTTTTCACATAACAACCACACACGACTCATACCGTAAATTCAAAAACATGTTCCCAGCAACATACCTGGTCTGCCTCTAAGAAACTTCGTCGGTCTTCCGCTTCGGCGAGCTTCCTCGGTCTTCGTCGGGCTTCCTCTTCACCGGACTTCCGCTTCGGCGAGCTACGTCGGTCTTCGTCGGTCTTCCGCTTCCCGTCGGTCGTCGCGCTACACTCCACCCACTGCTCTCTCACCGCCCAAACAAACAAATTCGAAAACCTCTCCGAAACACTCTCTCCAAAACCTCTCTCCGAGCGTGTAACGAAGTGACAGAAAGTAGCCCCAGTCAAAGACCAAACTACCCTCAGCAGCTTAACCCCCAATTCATTTACAACCAAACTAAACTACCATCAGCCCAGACACGTGTAACAATCCAATCTACTCAATCTATGACATGTAAGGTCTAGATCTGGACTTATGGATCCACCAAATAGTAGTGGATCCACCAAATAGTAGTGGATCCACCAGAGACGCCCTCCACAAAGATATACTTGAAATTTCGCAAAAGAGTAGGAATGAAGTGTGTTTTGGGGCGATTGTAGTTTTTTTCTGATAGAAATTGTGCATACCCTTTCCGATTGTAGTTTAGCGTAGAAATTCTGCGAGGAACATTTTTACTATATTCGTCATATTTCAATCGTCCATCTCATCCACTACTTTATCAATTCGGTTAACAACCACTAATACACTTTAATTTAGTATTATCCACTAAGACACGGATCATCAACTAGTAGATGAATTGTACAATTGAAATATAATATTTCAAATAAAATTTAAGAATAAAATATACTTGAACACTCCCCTAGTCTTACATCCACTTGACCTGAAATCGTGTCATTTACAATCTGAATAAATAAAATAACACTAAAATTTGTCGGCTTAATTATGCCAAGTCATAGTGGGCCTAAACAATTACAAGCCCATTGGATAAATAAAAAAAATGAATACAAAACGATAGACGAGAAAGGGAGAGGTTCATCTGAGTCTGACGAGATCCAATTACGAACTGGGTGATTTACGATATTGTTGACTCTTGGATCTTCCGAGGTTTGATTCTTTTGATTTAGTTATTGTTCATTTTTGCATGCGTGATTTTTCAATACGAAAGGTTTGATTTCGTAATTTAATTGTCTCATACTGATCCATCTCTTTTTGATGGTGTATTTTGTTTTACGAAGTTCTTCGATTCTGATTTAGGGCTTTCTTAATGCATATTTTTTGACATTTAATGTCAATTCTGAATAAGCTTGATTCAATAACTATAAATTTTGATGTTCTAGACACTTGAGAAATTTAGAGATCAGTGCGGAGGTAGGTGCATTTCAGAGATTGATTGCTATATTCAGATAAACTCTGATCTTACTTGTATATTATATGCGAATTAGTGATTTGTATGATTATTTGCATAATTCTTTACAACAAATTAAGAGAAATATGTTTTCGTTTCCGTTATGATTTCATAGAAAGTGAGTTGCTTTACTTCAATTTTGTCAATAAATCGTTACATTTATCTTTTCAGTACCTTCGAACCTGATACTTTACCTTGCTTCCTACTTGAAACTGTGCTTAATTTTTATTTCCATTCTCATTTATGTCATTTGCGTTTTGCTCTCCTCTCAAATCATATCTTGTTTGTTTGCGCTGATGTGGATGTTTGTTAGTTAACTCCTTGATCATTTGACAAATGCGTCTGGATTGCATCCTCCTTGTTCAAAATGAAACCAAAATAATCTAGCCTCGTAGATTAGGGAAATATTCATTTTAAATTTACCTGTAGTAGCCCCTTCAAGATGAGGTTTTGTTTGTTGATTAAACAAGTGATTTAAGGTGTTTATCAGTATGTTCGTATTGCCTTCTTATGTTTTTATATTTCTAACGGTTTTGCTGATTTTCTTATTCCAGTGCACTATGATTGACTCCATCCTAATTGTGTGGTAAGAGATCAAGTGATATACTTTCCAAACTTTTTATTGCTGAAACCTTAAATGGCATCTGAAGAGGTTCTGAAAGCTGTTTTTCCGTACCTGGATGGCTATGAGCTCGGGTCATGCATGCTGGTATGCAAGCAATGGAAACAAATTGCTGAAGATGATTATTTATGGAAATGCATTTGTGCTAAGAGATGGCCTTCAGTTTGTAAGCGACCCAATCCTCCTATAGTAACATACTTCAAGATATTCAAAACATTCTGTAAACGGCCGCATCACCGAGCCATTGTCCCTCCAAAGTTATCATTCAGTGACTTAGAATTCTATATTGACATATGGTCGGAAAAGGCCCTCATCTTTTCAGATGTAATACCCGGACCCGTTTTTATAACTGGAATCAAGACCCCGCCGCCAGAAATCTCTGAAAAACTTAAGTCCCACCTTGAAGCCCCCCAGTTCAGAATGACATTGCCACTTGATCCTAGATTGAAAGTTCAACAAGGGGAAATGCTCAGCATATCGGTTTTAGCAAGTCGCAAGGATTCTAATAAGGTTGCATCTATAATTAAAAATTCAAGATTTGATTACATTGATCGTTCAGCCTATAGAGCCCATGCTTTTGACTACCTTGATATTGCATCCCCGTTAGACCTTTTTATCACTGGTATACGAGCATGGTTTTCTTTACTGTTTATGGAAGATGGGGATGAAGGGGCCATTGATGTGTTTGGACTTGAAATGGACTTCAATGATGCTGCGAATACTAAAGATGAGGTTTTATTGCTATTGGAAATGCTTGATTGGAAATAGAGCAAGGGTCGCATTTATAAATAAGGGAAGATAATGGCTTGGGATAGAGAAGTGGTTCTAACTAAACTGTACCTTTTTACTCTCATCGACAATGTTATGGGCCAGCACATTGTTGTTTCATACCTAGTGAGTTCTCTCAGTATCTTGGCTCGGGGGAAATAAAATAAAATACGAGACAGACTCTGCTCAATTTCACTCAATAAAATGCAACGCCATTGTGTATTACTTGAAGTGTCCCTGAGAGCACATTTAGGTTGGTATGAAACATGCATTCCGAGTTCTGACATAAGATGGTACTGCAACCTTCTAGTTGATTGCACCAAATTTTGCCAAGCTGGTGTCGTGAGCTATTTTCAGTTAACACTGTAATTTCATTTAAAAGGTGATTTATATTACTATATACAGAAAATAAAAGAGGCAGGAGGAGACTGAAACAGAAAATAAAAAGTTTGACGAGGTTTGGATTGGCACCTTTCAGTTTTCGTTCTTTATGTGTGTGCCATTTTATTTTACTGCGCAGGTACTTATCGGTCAATACAATTTCTCACCATTAAGAATCTCTCAATATGGAGAAGGGGAGCGCTCGAGTTCGAGTCACACTGTAACCGTTTGTCAAAAAAAGTAACATTCCCAATATCGATGGGGAGGCCTGAATCACAGGAGTTATTAGAAAAGCTCAGCTACCGCAAATTATGTATTTCATACACTTAGAACATATACACCAGTTGATGAGCATATACGCTTGTGAGGACATCTCCCACATTCTTTCCTTCTCATTAACCTGCCTAAGGTAGAAGATTCGTTTTATAGTATTAAAGATCAAAACTATGTTGTTTTACAACAAGTTCAAAAATCTTGAATTTAGGTTATCACAAGACTTCATTGTTTTGTTTTGGTTCATGCCAATGTTGGTAGGAAATGAATAAGTGGATCTTTAGTGCCCTACAACTAAGGGAAAATTGGGGTCCTCCAAAACGAAAGGTGTAAGTGTGAATGTGGGGTGCATTATTTCTTTAGGTTATGATTAGAAGGTGGAGAGTGCTTTCATGGTGATCTCACGTTGCAACATTAATTATTTGTGCATTACATTCCATTTTGCCATTCAATATTATCAGACAGTCTACAAACACATGGAATGAATAAACTTTAGTTTCATGAAAGTAGACTTTTTTGTAAACAAGACTTGAACATCATGAATGTGTATAAGAAAAGCAACTACTAATAATGCATGCACGCAATTTATATAATTATCACAATCACCACGTACCACTCGTTCATACCGAGTTAAGTAATGATATTTTACAATTATTTTAGTAGCAAAGAAATTATGGAGGACGAATATTTTTCGTGAGACCGTAAGATATCATCTCAATCGTTGATTACTATAATTTAACGGATGCGATTATATGATGTCTCTCATAATCTTTATTTATTTTAATATTATATGATTTTAATTTATTAACCAAGAAAAGATTGATGAATCATTTACTATGTACGTCACTTTAATACATTTTCATGAGAATCAAGTAATTTAATTTCTTATAATAAGACAGATGAATGTTTCTTTCGTCTTACAAAGTATGCTAATTCCTAACCCTATAAAATAAATATTTTAATACTCACAATAATCAAATTTTAAAAATCAGCACTCATGATCTTGTCTTAGGGTCCTCTAAATTAAATTGTCTCACTTGATGACGTCTCTACATTTTGGCAAGTGAATCTTTTTTGGAAAAGTATAAAAATTTCATGAACTATCATCTCAATTTAATTACAGGAGTTGATTATATCAATCAAATAGTTGAGTTTTAAAGTTGGATGTTATTCAAATTGGATAGTTAAATTCGCAAAATGGTGATACGATTGTATTTGATGAATTTTTAGATATAATTTATTAAAAGTGGATATTCGAGCAATTTTTTTGATTAAAAGTGGATATATTTATTTGAACTATGATATATCAGTACATGATTAGAATGTAAATTTTAATCTATTGTAGTAGACATAAGCTGCACCAAATTTGAATAAATAAATAAATCATCAAAAAAACATGTCATACTCTATTTAATCTTTTTCGAAAATTGTATCCTAAAACCAATTTCGTAATATTAAATTCAACATTTTCAAAAATATTTCAATCCAACAACTCTTAAAAATATCAAGATTATTATCTACAATTATCACACGTAAAGCACGTAATTAATCATATAAATAAATAAAAATAACAAAGAATATGTTTCATAATAAAAATATCGAAAATAAAAAGGCGTCGTCGTTGTGGTGCGTCCCAGTGGGTCCCTCAGCTCAACGCACGCTTTCCATCCCTCTCTCAAAACCTCCATTTTCATCATCATCAACTTAAATGGGAAACCTCTGCAGCAGCGTCTTCGGCTCGTCACCGCCGGACCGCAACAAGAAGCAGATTTCACATTCCAACAACCGATGGAGTAAAATCAAGTCCAATTCATCTCGCCGCAGTGATATCAACTCCAACAAAATCGACATCGATCGCCGGATTCAGCAACAAGCTCTCGCCGCCGCTCTTTTGTATCAACAGCAGCAGCAGCAGCAGCAGGAAGGACAAGGTAGTCTGCCTTTTGATAGGTGTAATTCGCTTAGGTATCCGGCAGCGCAGGGGTCTAAGAGGATTTTGCCTAGGAGTTGCAGTTCTAGGGCTCGTTCTTTGGCTGATCCATTGCTACAACCTCATCAGCTTGCTCCACATCAGGTTTGTTTGTTTACATATTGAATTATGGTTCTATAGAATTTGTAATTGATTGAGAGATGTAGAGATGAATCAGATGATGATGGCGACTCACCGCATTTATTGCGCCTCTTTTGTTACCTACATGTTTCCTTCATGTATAAATGAATGACGAACACGATATTATTCTTGTGTGCTTCTTAATGGTTATTGTTCATTATGTATATGTGATGGAACTGTCTACTACTTAATAATGTTTGGTTTTGGATATTATTGCTTTACTCGGCCGTGGTTATTATTTTTTACTTTTGGATACGCATTTTAATTAAATGTAAATATTTCACAGGAGATTAATCTTGAGGATCTGGAGACGAAGCATATAGTTCTTGTTCATGGAGGTGGTTTTGGTGCCTGGTGTTGGTATAAAACAATTGCACATTTGGAGGATGATGGATTTAAAGTTACAGCTGTGGACCTCACTGGATCTGGCATTCATTCATGTGATCCAAACACCATCACGAGTATCTCACAATATGTCATGCCTCTAACCAGTTTGCTAGAAAAGCTTTCTGATGAAGAGAAGGTGCGTATCCATTTTCTCGTTTGGTCTCTTTATAATTTTAAGTCATGCCTAACTCAATTAGCAAACAAACCAGCTTAGCAATGTACTTTAGTATTATTAATTAAATAATTAAATAATTAAATAATTAAATAATTGTGAGCTTATCAAACAGGTTATTTTGGTTGGACATGATCTTGGAGGTGTGTGCATGTCATTTGCCATGGAGTTGTTCCCTTCGAAGATTGCCAAGGCTGTATATGTTGCTGCGGCAATGCTACAAACTGGGCAAAGTATTCTAAGCATGTTCTCCCAAAAGGTTGGTATGATTACATAGAATGTTACTCAGCACAAACACAGTATTTGCTAGAAAACCCAGGGTATAGCTGCATTCTGCACCTGGTACTTGAGCCTGGTAATCAGACTAACCACTAAAAAGTAGAAACTACATTCTCTATGCTGTATAGTCTGCTGATCTAGGACCACTGCAAACACTCAAAATCATATTTACCTTACTGTACTGAAGCTATAACTTGCTTGCGTATCCATACTCCATACTAGAAAAATAGTATCATTGCTCATTTTGATTAACTTCACACACACAGCCACTGTGGTATTGTAATCCATTAGACATTTGCTTAAATTAACTTAATTTGGCTTAGCTTATTACAATTTACAACACAACCTAACTTGTTACAGTTGAATTTAACTATATGGTGAACTTTGATTGGGGTAAATTTGATGGTTGTTTAGTCACTTAACTGAAACATGAGGTGATTACCTAACATTTTTCATGGTAAATATAACCAAGTTGTTTGAATTCAGTTTATCTACTGTTTCCGTTCAGCTGTCAAGTCTATCTGTAATTATAGACCAAATTTGAACGAAGTTTTAAAATCAATTTTGTCCAGAGAAAAAATATGCTGCTCATTCTAATGTCTCAAAAAATGTTTTTATAACTGCAGGGTAGTTCAAATGAGTTGATACGGCAGGCTCAGATATTTCTATATTCAAATGGGAGTAACCAGCCTCCAACTGCCATTGACCTTGACAAGTCACTACTGAGAGACATATTATTTAACCAAAGTACTGCTAAGGTAATTCTCTCACTTTGAAAGTTATTATGATCTTAGACATTGTACAGTGTTGTGACTCATTTATTTGCTTTAAATTGTGTTTCTTTTGATTCAGGATGTTGCTCTGCATCTGTCTCGATGAGGCCAACCCCATTTGCACCAGTGCGGGAAAGTCTCACGTTGTCAGATACTCACTATGGTTCCGTTAGACGCTTTTATATAAAGACCCCAGAGGATAATGCGGTGCCAATGACACTACAGGAGGACATGATTGCCTCAAACCCTCCTGAACAGGTCTTTCTTCTTAAAGGTGCTGATCACTCACCATTTTTTTCGAAGCCCCAGACCTTACACAAGCTACTGGTAGAAATTTCCAGGATGCCACCACTTGGAATTGAAGAAAGCAAAATTAAACAAGGTTAAGAGGTTTGTACATGGCTGTTAAAAATCAAATCTTGAGCTTTCTACAAGGATAACTTATAACCTTGTATACTAGTGTCAATTAATGTGGCAATATGTGTAGAGCAAATGTCGGTAACTTAACATTCATATTTGATGGTATTTGTAAAGCAATGAGGAAAGTCCTCTGCATGCACTACCTATTGCCCTGTACATGGATGTTAGAAACTTGACAACATCAAGAAAGACTGTTTTCTTAAATATATGCTTCCCTTTTTTTACGAGTTCTCATTCATTTCTTTGAATAGTTCACTGAGACTCATGACACCGTACATATAGTTCATGTTGACAGATCTAGCCACATACAGGCATTGCTCAATTTGTATCCGCATACAAGTTTTCGTCCATGAAAGTAATCTCTAGGTTGCGCTTGCTCTGTAAACAGGAACCGCCAGAAGCTTATTATTGTAGAATCAGAGCTGCAGTAGAATCAAGTTTGATTGGTATTTTTTGGAAAATGAAAACCCTATTGTTTTTTGTTCCACTGGATGACTGGAGTGCTGTGGACACATCGGATCACCCGTCCAATAATATATGCAACATGAACTTCACAAATTCAATTCGGAATCTGAAATCAGTACAATGGCACATGGCAGTATCATGGACTGATGGTAAAGAATTTTACCCTGATTATGAATATAGTATCACCACAAGACGAAATGGTGTACACTGTAATGTCAACCACTCACGCATAGGAGCTGGGCTTTTTAGGCATACAAGGAATCTGGAAAAAAAATGTCATCTGGAACCGGATATCGATGTTCAGTCACCTGTCTACAATAATGAAAGTGGCTGAATGTGTGCTGGATAGCCAAGTATTATCCTGATGTTGTTGCAAGCTTCTTCTATATGTGAAGGTATCACACACCGACACCAATGTGGTTAGATTCTGATGTTGTGGGTAAAAGAGCAGGAATGCATCTGACTAATGAATGACGGATCTATTCATCTTTCGCACATATGCGCTCTGAAGTTAAAAACAATTAGACAGTGAGTATTATTATATCGAAGATAAATTATCCACAACATAGTACATACAGGAGACGAATAAATGCTTACTCAGATATTCGTAAGCAATTATCATCGACGTCCCCCATGCGGACATGCTAAAAAACCTTGGTCCAAGACCTCTATAGAATCCCTTCCAACCATCCTCTTGAATCAAACCTCGAATCACATGCCGGGTATTGTGTTTTTTATCATGCCCTAACACCTGAATTTACAATCAGACAACTTATTAAACAGAGCCATAACACTAACAAATTATGCTGGTAAATTGTTTTGGAACTGTTCTGACTAGAGAATAGACTTAACATTAGTACCAATTTTTCAGTTATAGTCAATGAATGTATGACTATGTAACCAAAACAATACAAAGATGCTCCCTATACATAACTGAACTCAAATCCAGTACTACTTCTCATGACAGTTTGAATTTATTCATCATATATAAACTGTTCCAAGATCAATATAAATAAGTCAATCTCATGGATGATGCAGACCTGCAAGCGAGTCTTAATAGTGTCTAATGGAGTGGTGATACAGGAAGCGGTTGCACCAGCAATTATTCCTCCTAGAGCCTGGACTAGTACGATTGTTGACTCTTTGGGTTTGGAAAGTTCTCCTTCTGACTCATTGCCATGACCTAAAAAGCTGCGCCAGACAATAATATCAAGAAAAGAAATATAATAAGCAGCATATATCATGTTTCACAAGAAAAGGTAATCAACCACTCCCCATTTACTCATAAACAGAAGACTGGCACTTCCAACAAAAATATAGATAAAAGAAACTGATAAGATTTATGAGGTTTAAACATGTGCCACATTTATTCTATTCAGTTTGAAGGCATTTAGGTAGAAAAGCACTGGATAAAAATACGTTGCACAGATTTAAATTTAAGTTGAATGAGTGATCATAATTAATGATGAGATATATACAGAATTAAAATACTGGCACATGATCAATAAAATCATGGGATGTAACTTAAAAAATAACAGAATTAAAATACTGGCACATGATCAATAAAATCATGGGATGTAACTTAAAAAATAACACGCAAATACCTCCATATTAAGCGCTGGCTGGATCCATAGCTTGCCCACCATACAGCACTAGACGGAGAATATGTTATAGCAGAAAGCCCAAACCCTCTGTAAAAGCCACGGAGACCTTGAGACTTCAAAATCTTACGAGCAACATCTATACCACCAGTGTATGCAGTATGACCAGCATATCCTTGAACCATTAGTTTCTGACTGACCTGCACAATATATTTTTCACACATAAATGAATATATTTTGCATTCAATGTTTCCTTTAGATTTCTTGTATTACAGAACCTCCGTAAAACTAAGTATCGTTCTTACATTATCCATTACTGAGAAAAGTTACAAAAATCAAGAGCACGAGAATCGAATTCATACCACGTCAATTGGAACAAAAACAGTCTGGGCAAATAGCGATGAAGTCATTCCAGCGAATCCATTAGCAATTGCAGCTTTTGAAGGTTCAGATAGCGAAAGCGGTTCGACTGCCTTGAATGCAGCAATCTTCGTGGTCTCTAAAGCAGTCAGGAATATAATTCTGGCAGGAACTGCGCCAGTGATGACAGTGCCGAATCCTCTGTACAATCCAGGGACACCCTCCGTCTTCAGCAAACCCTTGACGACAGACAATGCACTGCGCTCGACCGTATCTTTAGAAGCAACCTGGAGTCTAGTTTTGACAACAGAAACAGGGTATAGAGCAACAGTGAGCCCTGTGAAGAGACCAGCTCCGACAGTATAGAACTTGGTTTTATCCAACCTGCAAGGTAAAAAACACATAATTAGCATTTGCATAAATACAAAAATATTAAGTGAGCATATGGAAAGAAATTTAAGATCATAATGTAGCCACACAAGAAACATTAATTTATTTTTTCAGTTACTGGAACAAACTTACTAGTAGTAGTTAAAATCTCAGATTGCACAATTACAACAGAATAAAACTATTTCATCAAAATCTACCAACCAACGGACCTAACCTAACATTCATTTTTTCTGCTCTGCGCTAATTCAAGCAAAAATCGTGTGAGGCTTATTATTTCCATTCCCATTCTGGCCAAGGCTACTAATGTTTTACATCAATTTCAGATAAAAACCCTAAATGACTACTACAGCAATCCTCAAATCACAAATGCATAAGTCATCAAAAAAATCACAAACGCATAAACTCTGATACAAAACCCTAAAAACCAAACCACCAACCCTCAGAATCTCAGATAAACATTCAAACAAATCCTAGAGGCAATTTAAAGAGACAAAATCCACAGATTCTTCATAAACACAAATACAATAAATTCCATAGATTCGCATATAAAACGATGAGCGCGAAGAAGATGAAACGAAACGCACTTATCCCAATTGACCTCAGCTTGACCGAAGGCAGGAGTTTGTTGTGCTGCTGAATCCATCACGAAGAAGAAGAAGAGGAAACGTCGAATCCGTGTCCGCCACGAGTCGGTGTTAGAGAAAATAAACCCTAGAAATTCGATTTGGATCGCAGAATGAAGAGATTTGGGAATTGTGTGTGAAATGACGTGATGATGAAAATGCGATCGATTTCCCTCTCCCACTTTTTTCCTGACTTGCTGCCCAAACGTCTTCAGGAGACTTTCTCGTTTTTCATATTTAATATTTATTGTTTTTATTTTTTATGATTTGGATTTTGTGATACCAAATTCTGATTTCATGATTTATTTATTAGCATTTTAGCATGGATCCGGATCCCATACAGCCTACAGCCAAATGCAGCATTTATTTAAATTATATGAAAACGACGTTGTTTTAAGCATAGAGACATACGACAGTTGTCCTCCCTGAGATGCCTGTTTTGGTAAAATAGATTCTTAATTAGATTCAGAAAGATTAATGAATATAATTATATTTTGTGAAATAGTGCAATACAAATTTAATCGTTGATTTTAATAATTTAGCGAATGATATTTAAACATTCATGCTGGGAAGCAAAAAGTCCACAAACTCAATTTTGAAATGTTATTGATTATGAAATTTTAAACCTTAACTGAACTTTCTTAGCATACAACTTAAAAACGTTTGAAATCTAATGTCTGAATAAATCAAAGTACGCGTGCGTATCTTAATTGTACATCTGATTTTTTCAAATACCTTTTTACAAATATTTCGGTTTTACCTAAATGTGACAGTTGACATTTGTGATCCTAAGTATTTCTGTTGTTAGGAACAAAATTTGGAAGGAAAGGGTGGCAACATGCATTCTTCCTTATTAGAGTACACTTTTTGAGGGAAACCCTAACCTTGTTTGAATGTGAAGGTGTTAACATCTCCTTTTGAATGAGAATTTCCGACCGAACATTCCCCGACAACGCTGGTTCCATTGGTGTATCGATGTAGTACTTCATTCAATAAAACATTCCTGTGTCATCTACTCATCTGCACAAATTTTCACTATCTTAGCAATAGTGGAGAATTATCTCACGTTGGATGGTACTTAAAGAGAAGGTGAAATAAGTTTGAGTGTTCGTCAAATTAAATGTGTTGTCTCAATGGGCTGAACACAACGTTCTTGGCCTTAACGAGATATAGAGGAGCTGATCAGCTCGAACTTTGTCTTGAGCTCACGCGCAAGTCGAGCTCCAACAACATGATTTTTGGCTCCACAAGCTCGAACTTGAAAGTACTCGGCTCGACTTATGGGCCATATATAACTAGCTGAAATTAGATCGATATTCTACCGGGTCACGCACATCGGCACATTGATATAAGTATAACACTGGGCCGCAGTACTAAAGAATTCCCAACCGGCCACATGCATACTACAAACATAGTGCAGCATATTTTTTCCTTTTTGAATGTTACAAATCAACCTAGTACAACCATGTGAGCAGGTCAAGTTAGGTTAAAGATGCATCTAACACATGCGTTCCAATCTTGACCTACGATTCAGTTAATGTGTTAGTACTGCAGATAGACTATATATATTTGAGTTTAATAAAAAAACTTTAAAGACATCCGGATCACCGGAAAATCATAACCTAACCAATCATCATATAAATATAATACCATGCATGCCGGAAAAATACATTCTATATATCCGTGCAAGTAATGACATACATAACATGCATCATTCATCGACATACAGAAGGAATATATAGTTGGTGACTTAGCGTACAATAAAGATATGATTGTACTATTGAAAGCTCTGTGTGTGATGTACCACTCATCATAAATCGGATCATTTAGTTCACAGTAGATGATATTGATATGCTTGCATGGTCCATTAACATGCTCTTGTAGCCATCATAGTATTATTATTTGTCATATGGAGGGGTACTGAGAGAGACGAGTGTGAAACCCCCACGAGGGCATAACATGCATGCATTTATGAAAATGCCTTTTTTCATTCTCCATTTAATAAAAGTCTAAGTTTAGGATCGAGACTTGTCTGTTGAAATTTGCATCTATTACCCAATCTAGCCAAGCAAAATTCTCTTGGTTACATGGTTTCTATTAACTGCTACCACTTTTGATAGACTTGTAATACCTTCATACAAGTTTGCTACATGAATTATGAGAAGAAACTATGAGTTCTTTACATTAAGATTCGGTTGTTTCATCAAAATTCGAGGAATAGATAGAAAACTCAAGGAAAGTCAAGGAACTTCTTTTCCTATATGTTTTTCACATTTTTGAATTCGCCTACCAATATTCAGATAACTAAATATGGAATATAAGGGTATGCTTTTGCAGAGGACTGTTGCTCCCTTCCTGCTACCAACTCCGCTATCTCTTTCGGGGAATCCAATATCTTTTCTTCATTTTCCGTGTATTTTTAATGGCTCCAGGTGAGGATAAAGGGATAAAATATGTAAAGATGATAATGAAACATCATATAACAGCAAAGAGAAGCAACAAAGAAAGTTGTGAATGGGGACCTTAACACATGGGGTGGTGCCTGGTGCTTGTTTTTGCAGTGGAACCACTTAAAGCATGTTAAGATTCTGATCTGTTAATTGTTTTATGAAACAAAGTGTGCTTATTTGCTTGTGAAGAGGCATTATTTGATGTCTACATGCAATCTGTCTATCCAGCGATGTTTCCTTGTCTTCCATTTTCGTTTGTCATTTATCCCTATTTTTTTGTGATCGCCATATTCAGTTTGATGTTGATAATGGACATGAAGATGCCTCAAGTTGTTGTTAACATTATTGCCTTTACATATGCATTACCGAAATTGGTTCAGTACACAGTTTTAGAAAACTGAACCATCTTTTGTGTACCTCGCTTTAACTAACGAGAAATGTCTTATGCATCGTTCATTAGTGCATATCGAAGTAAAAAAAGAAAAGAAAATGTCCCTAATTTTTTACTTCAATGCGTAGACAGTTCAGATCCATGCATTTTGATTTTTTCGATGAAATTACTAAATTAACGGATGGCAATTTCATACTTTTGAGCTCGTTGCTTGTAGTAAAACCCTTTAATAATTAGTAGTATACCTTCCTTGATAGTGAAAACACTCATTTAGACATCAGCTACCAGCTACTATAATTAACATATGCCAGTTATGCATGGATGTGAAATATATATTTCAAATGGCTTATCATGAAGCCATGCAAGTGTTTCATGTCCCTCTTTGTGTGTTTGATAGCAACTTAACTAGAACAAATCGAGAGAAGGGACCATCAGATAAAATACGTACGTGCACGCTCAATGTGGTCTCCTGTTTTTCAATGCTAACCACAAATAATTTATCGGACTACAATTATAAGCTGTTTGGTCTTGTACAACTTTTCATCAGGATCTATTACACAACGTTATCGTTACATCTTTCTATTAGAAATTTGAGGGTTGTGGCGAAATGACATCGGTTCTTATCGAACTGAACATTTTTTGATTAATATGTAAACTAAGAATAAATATTATGAAGCACTGCAGGCCAATAAATCTTGATATGGGAGTATGAGATTGTTAGATGAAATTGAATGGCAAAAGGGGTAGGCACTCGTGCAATATTATTGCATATTGACGACCCCATCATATGTACATCCTCACAGCTCATGTCCTCCAACATCCTTAATTATTTTATCATTATTAAAGCATTTGAAGTACATTATTAAAAAGATAATATTCTTACATCGATGAAGGATAGAGCAAACTTCAAAATCAAAGGAGGAGATATGCACTGAGAAAGCTTGAAATACATTATTATTAGATTAATTTTACCTGAAACATCACAAAATATAGCGCTTATTGGTGATTTGCTCAGTAATCTATTGATAATACTTTATAAGATTTTAAGAACTTTTGTTAAAAATATAAACTTAAACATGAAAATCACTTTCGCACAGGCCATCAGGATTCGGCTCCGATGCTGCGTACAACCACTTGCAACGGGTTGAAATGCCATAGTACAGCCACTTGGATCCACCTAAGTACAAACCAAATTTACTACTAGTAGACCACTAGATTTTGTTACCTTTTTACTTACAGTTACATATACTTACTACGATTTCTCAAGATTAGGGGGACAAGGGACCATGACAGCCTCCTTAAATTAGTACTTGTCGACCGCTAGACTGTTGCTCCTTGTCCAAACCTAATTTAGGAATCGAACTTAAAATATTAGGATGAGGCGTGGCCTGATAAACACCTCTAAATGAATCACTTGGTAATAAAACAAAATATGTCAAAATATTTAAGCAGATCACTTTCATGATATCTCCGCAGGAAATCTTCTCACTTTTTGAGCAACATAAAAGTCAACATTTTCAATTCACGTGTCAAATAATACTCCTTATCTTTAAACCTTATATTATTGCCAAACACCCTATATATACTTAACTAATTCATGATTATGGGGACATTTATGGTATTTATTTATTTGAGTTTCACAGTTCAATTTCATATGGTAATCTGCAACCTTGCATATAGTATGTTTGACACGTGTCGCTGTGTGAGCGATTTCGCCTACGTGTCATTTTTTTAGATTTTTGAATTCTTTTTGCTTTTTTCTGATTGGCTGCCTTTTTTCTAAATCCTAAAAACCCTCTTATCCAATTTTTTAAAAATCAGGATATATTTTTTTTAATTGCTTTTAAATGTCCTCAAATCATGTATTTTATCCAATGGTTGATCCAATTTTTTAAAATTGGTTACACACAAATTTAAATTTAAAATTTTTTAAAAATCAAGATTTATTATTTTTTTAATGCTTTTAAATGTCCTCAAATCATGTATATTATCCAATGGTTGATCCAATTTTTTAAAACTGGTTACACACAAATTTAAATTTAACAATTTTTAAAAATCAGGATTTATTCTTTTTTAATTGCTTTTAAATGTCCTCAAATCATGTATTTTATCCAATGGTTGATCCAATTTTTTAAAATTGGTTACACACAAATTTAAATTTAACAATTTTTTAAAAATCAGGATTTATTCTTTTTTAATTGCTTTTAAATGTCCTCAAATCATGTATTTATCCAATGGTTGATCCAATTTTTTAAAATTGGTTACACACAAATTTAAATTTAACAATTTTTAAAAATCAGGATTTATTCTTTTTTTAATTGCTTTTAAATGTCCTCAAATCATGTATTTTATCCAATGGTTGATCCAATTTTTTAAAATTGGTTACACACAAATTTAAATTTAACAATTTTTTAAAAATCAGGATTTATTCTTTTTTTAATTGCTTTTAAATGTCCTCAAATCATGTATTTTATCCAATGGTTGATCCAATTTTTTAAAATTGGTTAACACAAATTTAAATTTAACAATTTTTTAAAAATCAGGATTTATTCTTTTTTTAATTGCTTTTAAATGTCCTCAAATCATTATTTTATCCAATGGTTGATCCAATTTTTTAAAATTGGTTACACACAAATTTAAATTTAACAATTTTTAAAAATCAGGATTTATTCTTTTTTTAATTGCTTTTAAATGTCCTCAAATCATGTATTTTATCCAATGGTTGATCCAATTTTTTAAAATTGGTTACACACAAATTTAAATTTAACAATTTTTTAAAAATCAGGATTTATTCTTTGTGTTTATCCAATGGTTGATGTTATTCAAATTAATTATATGTTAATTTTTAAAAATCAGGATTTACTAATTTCTCTTTGAGTGTCTCCATTGGTACGTACCGAACAACTAATCACAATTTTAAAATTGGTTTCCTGTCCACAACCTGCATCAAATGATGATGATCCTTTGAATCAGACTGGCCTTCAACCAGTCTGTTACAAAGGAATACTAAATGGTTCTCTCAATCCAGACTTCTTAGTTGGTGAGTAATTTGACTAATTTTTTTTAACATGCACTCACAATCCAGAATTTGACTAATTTTTTTTTTTGTGTTCAGATGTCATTGGGCAGATTGTTGAAGCTAGCCATCTCGAGGTTATCTCAGTTAATGGGAAAGATACTCATAAGATTTCCTTGGAACTCCGCAACACTGAGTATAAAAAAATTGCCTTTTCATTTTGATATCCTCAGTAATGCCTTTTCATTTTGATATCCTCAGTAATGCATAATATATTATTCGACTAAATGTTTCATTCTAATAAAAGTTTGCTCTCTTTATTCTTTATAGTGATGATCGCTTACCAGTGGTATTGTGGGGTAACTTTGCTTTGACTGTGTCCGATGCTATTAAAGATCGTGGTAAAAATGCAGTCATTTGTGTCTTGAGGTTTGGAAAAATAAAAGTCTGGAAGGGTAATAACTTGATTCAGCAAGAAATCGTCTATGCTTATATCCCTGTAGTTTCATAACTGATGCTTCTTTTAAATGGAAACTTGCAGATCAACGTAGCGTGAGTAATGCATACAATGTATCAGACGTGTGTCTAAATCCTGATATTCCTGAAGTTGAAGTTTTTGCATCTCTGTAAGTTTTGTTATCTAAGTCTTTGATGATATTGGTAACCCCGTTATTTAAAAGCATGATCTAATTGACAGTAAATAATTTATTTATTTATTTGTGTTCACACGACAAGTTTACCTCAAGATGATCTAGCATTAGAAGTTGTCCAGTCTACCCCGCGTTCCTGACATGTTACCCTGAATGCCTACTCCTGATATCATGTACTTAATAGAAATGTAAAAGAATAACATCTATTGATCTATTCCTGCATTTCCGATCTGATACTTAATTTTCTTGCTATGTATGACTTTTCTTCACTTTTTGGTTGAAAATACCTAGTGAGACTATACAATTTGCCAATGTTGAAAGGTTATCATTATTGTAAATGGTTTCGGATCTCATGCAGCGCAATTGGTTATTAAGAGCATCAAAACAGAGTCGTTTTGATGTTTTTTTTTCTCATAAACTCACGTAACTTTGTATGAACTCTTAAACTTAGTTTTGTAAACAACAAATTGCTATTGTTACACTACATTTGAATCCATTGAGAATGGAATTATTTAACCTATCATCAGTATCATGCACTTGTATTCTAGTGTATATAACTTTTGAATCAATAAAAAATAATCGTTGTACCAAGTACAAATAAATCATTTTGACAATATGATGTTCATCACATGTGTCCTCCTCATTTTAAGTGTTATGAACTAGATAGCAAATCGTATATATTCACTAATATTTTAAGATAAATCAGAAAGTATGCTATCAAAAAATAAGAAGAAAGTAAGCTATCAACAACCAGAGTGTAACCAGATCGCATATTGCATGTGAATGCCACAACAGTGGTTGTCATTTGCTTCAACTTTTTTGATTTAGAATAATTTTACAATGATTATGTTAAGTTTTCGCATCTTAGATTTTTAACCTTTGTTTTATTAGTACATATGTCTCATAATATTATCACATATTTTGCAACGTGGTATGTAACATTGTTCAAACACGCACACAAAAATAGTTCAGGAAATATGTCGCAGAAGTTGTCAAAATGCATAGCAGAGAATGGTTAACAAGCAGTGTAGTGTGTATGTTTCTTTCTAGCTTTCGGTATCTTAAATTTTTAAGGGTATTATGGTAAATTTATTGAATTTATCAAATTACTCTTAGATCGAATGAACGAAAAAAGTTGGGGTAAAATGGGTACTGACGGTCAATGGATAAAGAGATTTCTCTTGCAAAATTTCTACATTTATCATTTTTAATAAGATTTTTCGTCAAAAATCATCCTACCAGTAGCTTAATTTTAACGAAATCACTCATTCTATATAATTGTCGGATATAAAAAAATGTTAGCTAACAAGTTATCTCACATCGAGTAATTGATAGTAATTGCAAAGTACATATTGAATCATGAATCATGATCAGTAAATTGATTTTTAGATTAAATTGGGGATTTATCTGATGTATACTTGCAATTTCTCTTGCTTTTATCATTTATTCAATAAATAAAGAAGCTATACAAGATGGTGAGCCAAAGCCAAGTGAGTTGCCAATTGGATTGGATATATAAAAAAACGTCAAAGCAAATGGTGCACACGAACGGGACAGAGCAAGGCAAGTGGTGTAACCTTCCACTGGCCAGGCCCTCTATATAACTCACACACACGCTTGTAACTGACCTTCATACTTTCCACCCATACCCTCTTCTCTTCCATTTCCATCTTCTTGAGGTTTGGTTTGGTTTTTTTAGCAGCAACAAAACATAAAACAATGGCTGCTTTCATGTTGGTGTTCTGCTTTTGCTGCTTAGCTCTATGCATCTGTTCTGCACTTTGTCTGAGATGGAATGAGTTGAAATACAGGAAGAAAGGCCTCCCACCTGGTACTATGGGATGGCCTATCTTCGGCGAAACAACCGAGTTTCTCAAACAAGGTCCTGACTTCATCAAGAATCATCGGAAAATGTTAGTCCAAACTTCATGTCACATTTCTTTCATAAATATAAACATGTTGCATTTGGAATAGTGTATGATATGATGAATGGTTCATTTCAGGTATGGAAGTTTTTTCAAGTCACATTTGCTGGGATGTCCGACAATTGTGTCGATGGATCCAGACATTAACAAGTACATACTGATGAATGAGTCTAAAGGCCTTGTTCCTGGCTATCCACAATCAATGCTTGATATTCTTGGCAAATGTAACATTGCAGCTGTTCATGGCTCTACACACAAGTACATGAGAGGTGCACTGCTTTCCCTTATTACCCCTGCCAAACTTACTCACCAAATTTTACCGAAAATCGACCATTTCATGAGATCCCACTTAGCTCATTGGAACCAAAAGGTTGTCAACATTCAAGACAAGACCAAAGAGGTCAGTCAGATGATCCCAACTATCACTACAGAAGTTAAAATTTTGACCTTTTTTCATTAGCTGATGATATGTTTGTTATATGGCAGATGGCTCTCATGTCATCTCTGAAGCAGATTGCCGGACTAGAGTCCGGCTTGATGTGCGAAGAGTTCCAGCAAGAGTTCTTCAAGCTGGTCTTAGGCACTTTATCACTTCCCATCGATCTTCCCGGAACAAGTTATAACAATGGCTTAAAGGTACCCTTATTAGACTACTCGCCGCAAATGCACAAAAGAATGTCTTGTCTTTTAAGAAACTTATGTATAACTGAAGAAGGTTTTTGTGACGTACAGGCGAGGAAGAACATAGTAGACATGTTGAGAAGGCTGATTGAGCAGAGAAGGTCATGTGAGGATGAGACTCAAGATGACATGCTCAGTCAGCTGATGAAAGCTGAAGAGAACAAACAGCAACTAACAGATGATGAAATAATTGATCAAATCATTACTATTTTGTACTCCGGTTACGAGACAGTTTCAACTACAACAATGATGGCTATCAAGTACCTCCACGACAATCCGCAAGCTCTTCATGAACTCAGAGTCAGTGAGACTTATTAGCAACTATGAATTATTTCACATGTTTTTTGCAATAATTTTGTGTACTCTACTGTTTTCTGACTCGACGGGTTTATCAACTTTTATGTTCCTTGCAGAAAGAGCATATGGCAATTAGAGAAGCAAAAAGAGCAGATGATCCTATCAGTTTGGAAGAGTTCAAGTCCATGCGATTCACTCGAGCTGTAAGTAGCCCAAATGAGCTCTCCCCAAAATTCTCAAGGATGATTTTTTCTAGTATCTGAATCAAATAGTTCTGCGTATTCGCAGGTCATATTCGAGACATCCCGTCTAGCTACCATTGTGAATGGTGTTTTGAGAAAAACATCTCGTGATATGGAAATCAATGGTGAGTTTTAAAAGTGTAGGCTAACACACATTTACTAGAAGTGCAATGAAATGGTCTGATTGATACTAATAATTTCGAGAAGTTTTTCGAGAAGGGTATTATACCTTGTTAGAGACCCTACCACACCCAAAATGCATATGCCATGCCTAACATTCCACCCAATATTGTCCCAAACGCCAACTCATCTTTACTCGAGTTCCAGTGTTTCATAATTCCATTTGGGCAGAAAGTTATGTTGATTGATATCTCTTGTAAATTTATAACTTGGTAATGATCACAAACATGTCTAAAGGGTTCTTTTTCTCTTTTCAGGTTTCATGATTCCTGAAGGCTGGAGAATATATGTTTATACTAGAGAAATCAACTATGATCCGGTACTTTATCCCGATCCAATGACATTTGATCCATGGAGATGGCTGGTACGTAATGTAGCAACAACTACATGTATCTGATCAGACATTTTAGGAACACAGATGAAAAATAATACTCAACTGTAAATGCAGGACAAGAATATGGAGTCAAAAAATCACTTTGTATTGTTCGGAGGAGGAACGAGACAGTGTCCAGGAGAAGAGTTGGGGATGGCTGAAATATCAACATTTCTTCATTACTTTGTAACACAATACAGGTATGACACCCTGAAAATATTTCCGTTCGCGCGTCAAACTGGGACTTGTGTCTCACTGTTGGATTTAGTTTCTTGAGTTGAAATTTTTATGAACTTGTTTTTGCAGATGGGAAGAGGTCGGCGGCGATAAGTTGATGAAATTTCCGAGGGTTGAGGCACCAAATGGATTACATATCAGGGTGTCAAGTTATTGCTAGAGTACTAATTCATGTAAAAATGTAGTGTAGAATTTTGCAGGCATAGCTAAGGGTACCAAATGTACAGATATGTGTTTAACAATTGGTGTAAAATAGAAAAGTATTGATTGATTCTCAGTCATGATCAGATTCGAGACGAATAAAGGGAGACACTGCCCTAAGTTGAGCCCTACATAACATGCGGAAAACTAAAGCCTTCAGAACTCCAAAAGAATTCAGAAATGACATTTGAAAGTAGATGTTTTGTTATTTTACAAAGGGACAGTTGCAAGAAGATTTTCTTCTGTGCTTTTCATTACAGGGAAGATAAAAACATTTGTGAATGTCAGGAACATTCAGGTAAATTCTTGAAACAACATTTGTGACTCGAACCCTTATTTCTTATACAGAGTTTATAGAGTTTATGTAAAACAAAATGACAAAAACAAAATCAAAATATACTAGGTGCTTGGAAGTAGTTTATATACTCCCTCCGTCCCATTATGAGTGTCCCATTTCCTTTTCGGATGTCCCAAAATGATCTTCTCATTTCCTAAAATAGAAACTTTTTTACCTCTACATTTACACCCTCTTCATACTTTTTATTCAACTCATTCTCTCTTACTTTTTATCTCATATTTTTTATTTTTCTTACAAACCGTGAAAGTTCACAAATGGGACACTCAAAATGGGACGGATGAAGTATTAAATATGATCCGACCATTTATATAAAATTATCGGAAGAGATAATGTCTCATCGCTGTTGCGATGGGTCGCGAGCCTTCTAATACATACTACAACGGCCCAATCCAATTAAACCGAGCAGGGGCACAGAAGGCCAACCGACCAAACTCTAAATTTTGCACAAGCACTACGTGTTCGTTGCGCTAATGAAGAAGACGACGACGCCATCGATGACGTCACGCTCTTCTAGTGTCAACCGTCACATCAACCTTCTCACGCAACCGATCAACCAATTTCTCTTTTTTCATTATCTGACTCGGAGAAACAGCGAGACAGTTTCGATCGATGGAGGCGAAAATCAACACGTTCTTGTTGCTGTTGATCCTCGCAATTCGCTTCGCGATCGTCGCTGCGAATTCTGATTCGATGCAGCCTCAATCTAACGCTAATTTCTCCGTTAATTACATCCAGGTAATTCCGCTGATTATGATGATGTGTGTGTTAGTTGCTGTTTTAATGTGATTTGAGTTGAGATTTGTTAGTTATTGATTTTCAGCAGAAGAATGTTGGAAGCTGTTCATTTACTGTTGTTATAACCACAAGCTGTTCGTCTACGTCATACACTCGTGATCAGATCAGCCTTGCTTTTGGAGATGCTTATGGCAATCAGGTCATTTCATACTGCTTATATTTCTCTGTTTGTGTTTATTATTTATATCTGGGTATCTCGAACCAACTCCCCTGCAAACGAACTTTTAGTCGAATATTATTTATTTCTGTTTCGTGTTTTCCTGTGGTCTGTAGTCAAGTATAAGACATGCATCAGCTACTAGTGAATGAATTAACCCCAATTTTGTGAGTATTGTATTGTGCTGTGATCATAATTTGTATGACTCTGCTCTTAGTTTCAAAGCATCTCTCTGCCAATAATATCATATTTATTTAACTTGCTAGAATGAGTTGTATCTTACAGCTGAAATAATATCATTTTTATTCTTTCAGACAAATATTTTGACTCGTGCATATTTATTTTTACTCAAAACATTTAAAGTGATGTTGATTCGGCTGGATAGCAAGGTTAAACCTTGATAGGACGAGGCCTGAGCTATCATTGGTTATTTGGTTTTGCAGTATTTGGTTAGCTTCCGCATGGTTATATATTTATGATTAAGTGGTAGTTTAGTTGGAAGATTCATTTTTTACCTTTACAAAGGGAACCAGTTTTTGAAGGTCTAACACATTCCTGCAGAAATAAATAGATCGATGTGCCTCTTTGACGTAGGGTTATAGTCTATCTGCCCGTATGAACTATTGAGCAGAGACAAACATCATTTACTAAGTGTGCATTTGATAATTGGTGTGACAGTTTAGTCGTGTTGTCACTTCTTCTGTATAAGTGTGCCGAATCACATAATAAACAAAAAACATACCTTCAGTTTTTCTGGGATGTTCTCCCCATCTTCTGAAATATTTTCGTCAAATGGATGGCTCCTCTCATCCTTGTATTAGTGAAATGATTTGAAATAGAATTGGTGGTAAATGGTAAACTGGAACGGGAGTAACAAATAGATGAAATTACACCTAGTTTTTCTATAAAAACTCAGTCTTACTCATGTACATTTACTTGCATAGGATTGAAGTGCTGCAACTTTGATTGGATTTATAGAGAGATAACCAATATAGGGCGAGGTTTGAGCGATTATGGTCTAAAATAGTATGGGTATGCATAATGCAGCTGTCTTGGGAAGGTTTATAATAGTTTTCTGCATCCCTCACTGTATATAGATTATTCCCTTCTATCATAGATTTTGCATTTTTTGGTTTATTTACTCATGGTTATAATTTACAAATATATGGCTGATGAAAAACTTTACTGGAAGTTTTTTATCTCTAGAGGGAGCCATGTCTGGATGTACCTCTCTTCCAGAAATAAATTGCTTTTTTTGTTCAATGCTATGTGACTTCTCACCCTGCGACGTGTCTTGTGTAAATTTAGGTCTATGCACCACGACTGGATGATCCATCTTCAGGGACATTTGAAAGATGCTCATCAGATACATTTCAGGTAACAGGACCATGCACATACCAAATCTGCTATGCATACTTCTACAGAAGTGGATATGATGGATGGAAACCTGAAAGTGTGACAATCCGTGGCTATAATACAAGGCCTGTCACATTCTACATCAGAACCTTCATACCTGGTGACATATGGTATGGAGTTAACCTCTGCTCAAGTACGTCACGGGGGCATGGGAATCCCATCTCAAAGTGGTTAAATTATGCCATCCCAGGGTTCCTGATTGCTTCTTTCGTATAACTCAATCGTGATCGGCTAATATCATGTTTCAGTTAAAGTATGGACAGCATCCCACGACACCTTTGATACTCTGAACTCACCATGTAGTGAAATTGTGTAGAATAAAAATCTAGTGATGAGGCAGATCCACTAGTTTGTACGGTGTCGTTTGTAGTCCCACTTGTGTGTTTGTTAGGTTTTGTCGGTGGGAAGATATTTTCAACTCGGCTGGGCCTGTCGACGGCCCATGAAACATCAAACCAAACAACCTATATAACCGAAACCCTAGCTAACGTTGTAACTCCTCTTTCTCTCCTTGCTTCTGCAACTCGTTGTCAGAAGCTCAAAACAGAGGAGAGTGTTACCTATCGTTGCAGCCATGCCTTCCATCGCCGTATCCCCTCAGCATCCTAATATCTCAGAAGAGAAGCCAAAGAAAGACAAGAAGATGAAAAACAAGGAGTTTCTCCAGTCCATGGAAATCGATGAGAAGAAGCTGAAAAAGGCTCAAAAGCTCTCTAACCCAAACTCCGGGTCAGACTCCGACGATGTCGTTAAAAAAGAGAAAAAAGAAAGTAAGAAAAAAGACAAGAAAAAACGCAAAGCCAGTGAAATCGAAAAAGAAGACGACAACGAGGATAAAAGCGACACGAGCTCTGAAATGGGCGAGCCTGTTAACACATCCACCAAGAAAGCCAAGCTCGATGAAGAGAAACCGAAACCCGAAGATCCCAACTCCGTTTCTAAATTTAGGATATCAAAGCCGCTGGTCCAAGCACTCGAGAAAAAGGGGATTCAGGCTTTGTTTCCTATTCAGGCTATGACTTTTGATACCGTGTTAGATGGGTTTGATTTGATCGGAAGGGCTCGTACCGGTCAGGTACACCCTTTTTAACTCAATGTAGCTCTTAACCAACATAGCATCCTGCATCTTTGTAAACTTGTCTATAATTTCCATACAGGGAAAGACGTTGGCTTTTGTACTACCAATATTGGAGTCTCTAATTAATGGTCCTGCAAAATCTGAGAGGAAGACTGGCTACGGAAAGGCACCAAGTGTCCTCATTCTATTGCCTACAAGGGAACTTGCCAAGCAGGTTTGTGTGTCTTCTCAAATTTGGTTGTCAACTTTTATTTTCAGTTTTTATACTATGAAACATTGTGTGATGCTTTCTGTTTGATATTTTTAGGTGCATTCTGACATTGAATACTATGGTGGAGCCGTTGGCTTACTGTCCTGCTGCTTGTATGGAGGTTCTCCTTACCATGCACAGGAAACAAAGCTTAAGAGGGGTGTTGATATAGTTATTGGTACTCCAGGGCGTGTTAAGGTAGACTTGCATGTCTTGATGTATCTGGAATTTTAACGA
>QZGG01002415.1:0-37840 GCA_006409495.1 Sedum album
ACTTGTCATCATCAAAACCCCAAGGGTTCAACAGTTCGTAACACTGTTCATGACTTTCAAATGAACTGATGTCCTAATGAAGATGCTGGTGATGAATATTCTTAACTAGAGATGTATATGTTGGAACATGTACCCCAGTGGGTTTTGATGATGACAACACTCGACTGATACCTGAATTGAGTGTGCAGATACATGTACCTGGCAGATACCAAAGAGGGACAAGAACCTGTGTTAGACACGGAAGGACTTGAACGAAACCAAATCAACTGAGCAGCTGCGAAAATCTAGGACGAAGCTGCGAAAATCTAGGATGACTTGAGGAAAATCTGAACGAAATCAAATATTTGGGAATATCTTGACCGAGTCAAAATATTGTTAGAAGATATGAACCAATATCAGATTTGAAAGGTTGTTAGAGTAGATTTTGAAGGTTTAGATATGGTTGTTACCCTCCTATATAAAGGGTCATTCACACATCGATGAAGACCATGCGAAATCTAGAGAGTTTTGAGAGCTGATAATCAGATATTACTCACTAGGCATTGAGTTGCTGATTTGCTAAGGAAAGCTCACCAGAGGAAAGACGAAGTCCACGGTTCGAACCTGAGGGACTTGTATGTGAAGTTGTGGTTGTTGATCCGGGATCATCAAGTTAGGCAACTTCTAGTAATAGTTTGCAATACGGTTACTGTGTACTAATATTGTAGGTATTTGTACAGTTTATTGATTAATAAAAGTAATCTTTAGACGTATTTCCGCTGCGTTTTATTTCTGAGGTACTTGAACCTGCAAACTTGGTTTAGGTCCCTAACAGTTCCTAGACCTCGTGAGGTACTTAACTAATCACGGTCCTAATAGTATAGATTAGAGATACTTTCAAAGAGATTAAATGATAAATGTTGTTGTAGTAGATTATACCCGTAGGGTTACGTTCAAGACATACGTTAAATTTTTGTGAGACGAAATGACTTAATTTTAATTGTTGATTTTGATAATCTGACAGTTTAAATTAAAATTTATTTTTAATAAATATGAAGGTTGAACTTGACGATTTTATTTAAAAATTTAAATATCATCCAATAAATTATTAGTAATAAACAATCGCGACATTTATATTCGTACATTATTATGTCTTTCTTAAGACTCGCATAAAATCCAAAAAATATACCGACGGAGTTTTCAATGCTGGCTTGACCTCACGTGCTTCTCACGTGATACAAACCATTGGCACCATCGCCTCCAGATTCATCATCCTCAGTCTCTCCATCCCAATCTCAACAATGTCGCTCTCATCCCTAACCGCATCCGTCACGGCATTTCGTCCTCGCCTCCTCACCCGCCGCCCCTCAACCCTAAACCCACACCCCACCTCCCAAACCCTAACCCTCCGCCGCCGCTCACTCACCACTAAAATCACCGCCACCATCTCCGTCGGCGACAAGCTTCCTGAAACCGCCACACTCTCCTACTTCGACGCATCAGACGAGCTTCAAACACTCACTATCGCCGACCTAACCAAAAACAAAAAATCCATCCTTTTCGCTGTCCCCGGCGCAATCACTCCAACCTGCTCGCAGAAACACGTCCCGGGGTTCATTGCCAAAGCCGGAGAGTTGAAATCCAAAGGAGTGGAGAGTATAGCGTGTATTTCAGTAAATGACGCTTTTGTGATGAAGGCGTGGAAGAAGGATTTGGGAGTAGGGGATGAGAGTGAGGTGTTGTTTCTTTCCGATGGGAATGGAGAGTTTACTAAGGCGATTGGGGTTGAGTTGGATTTAAGCGATAAGCCGGTTGGACTTGGAGTTCGGTCTAGGAGGTATTCTATGCTAGTTGATGATGGAGTTGTAAAAGTCCTGAATTTGGAGGAAGGTGGAGCTTTTACTTCCAGTGGAGCGGATGATATGCTTAAAGTTATTTGAGGATCGTTTGCATTGATGTGTCTCACTTTGTAAGGTTTGTGTTTAGGTAATCATTATGCGAATAATTGCTGAAATAAGATTGGTAAAATTTGGGTCGACTTGTTCTCGATGCCAAAACAGTTTCGTGAAATAAAAGGATGAGTTGTTTTCGTTACATGTTTTAGCTTTTCTTGGGTTTTAGGTCTATTGTCTTTCATCGATTGTGAATAGGGATGTAAATGAACCGATACGCTCAGGGCCGGTCCTGAGATTTTAAGGGCCCTGGGCAAAAACAAAATCTGGGCCCTTTTGTTGGGCTTCATCATATTTATAAAGGAAAAAAAATTTAAGTTCTCAAATGAAAGTAGTGGGAATCGAACCTAAGATTCTACAATTCAAAACCACCCAGACAACCACTCGGCTACAAGCCTTCTAACACTAATAGTCTTCATATAGGGAATATAAAAGTAGGCCCTCGAAAAAAATAGGCCCCGGGCGGTCGCCCTTCTTGACCCCCCTTCCGGGCCGGGCCTGGATACGCTCAGGAGCTACTCGTGAACGTACTCGGTCAAAGCTCTTTCATTAATAAACAAGCCGAGGTCGAAAATATTTTCAAAGCTCGTTTATTAAACGAGTCTTACTTGAACAAAGTAGTGCTCGACTCGTTTAACTCGTGAACAACTCGATTAAAATTTTATTATATAATATAATTTTTGTTATATGTTAATTAAGAGTCATCGAATTGTTAGTAACAGTGGAGGAAGTATCCCACATCGATTTGTACTCAAAAAAGAAGGAGAAACTCCTATATAAATAAGTTGAAATAGTTGAAGTATCCCACATCGATTTGTACTCAAAAAAGAAGGAGAAACTCCTATATAAATAAGTTGAAATAGTTGAAGGGTTGTTCAAAATTAATGGGTTGTCTCAATAGGCTAAACTCTAAGTTTAAGGCCTTAATTGAGACACTCGGCGAGTCGATATTGTGAATGAGCGTTACCATAAAATATATAATTTGAGATTGTAACATGTGGAACCCCTCTCTTTCCATGGATCCCCTTTGCAGCCGTTGATTGCATTTTCTGTTTGCATTTTGGACGCACCAGATTGTGCCACATGTTTGAATCTTCTGAATCTTCTTCTACATGTAAAAAGCCATAATACGCTGTCTTATTAACTAGTAAATGCCTATTTATGGTTAATTTAAGTAAGTAGAAGGCTTACATAATTGATCTCAAATAGTTACAACTAGAAGAAATATATTGTATATATTTAGAAGTGTTGGCACGAGAAGTAGCGGCTTATCGGTCAGCCATCCGGTCTCTGAAACTCTTGTATAGAAATATTTTTGTAAAAAATATCTTAGCAGGAAGAATGAGGAATAAATTGTAGTCACAAGATCAAAATGGTTCTACTATATTTTCAAAGTGAATATGCAAAAAATTGTGTAAAGAATCAGTATGTGATACTATGAAAGAATCCAATTAATTATAATTTCTCTAGTTTCTGAATTTACCTTAATTGAATAATTCAAATGTGGGATAATAAAATAGGACAACCTTCATTAAATGTTGATAATCAACCAAAGTTTTCTATTCTCAATGTGCAAGTTCTCAATCGATTTACTGCTTCTTCCACATTTTTAATCCCACATGCTTTATGGCCATCAAAATAGCAAAAGTAATTGGTTAGGACTAATCACACTCTCTCTAATCTAATGATAAAAAATCATTCATAAGCTAAGATTGATCCTCACTCAATTTCCAAATATACAAATATGTGTTGAAGGGTTAGCATAAATATCACCTTAGGGTGTAGTTTCTTTGCGACCTTAAGTGCACATGTAATTTATTTTTTTCATTGTTTGCACATTGGATTGAATTGTTTGCACATTTTGACTTTGTTTTTTATATTTTGACTAAATCGTTAAAAGACAAAATAGTAAAATTGAGATTATGGACAATTTGATCAAACGATTGTTTGCCTAAATCTCAAACTTAACCTTGTTTCAAATGATCCGCTCTGTATCACCTTATATGAGTTTTATATGTTTATATCTTGATGACGTCTAATATCGATATGTTTCATTAAAAATGTACACTGTAATGAAATTCAGTTTCCACACCATCTCTATTTTCGAAATTGGCGAGTCTGTACTCAGCATTTCATTACATAAGTTTTGATGGATTCGGATCCGGTAATGCGCAGCTATTTTGAGGGTAAAATATATATTATTTTGAATGAATCCTACGTAGTTTTAAATGAATCCTTTACAAAAACTACGCAGTTTTAGTTCGCATTAAATAACTTTCTTTGTACTGGATCTCAATCCGCCTACATTCTACAACCAAATCAACACATCTTAGTTATTAAAATTTTTAACTGGTGGTTATTTCACAATGGGTTACCATTAGGGAAATCTTTAATGGAAAGGAATTGTTCTATAATTCCGTCATGTCATATATGTGGGTATCGTTTAGAAACTTTTGATCATTTATTCTTCGGGTGTTGGTGGACTAGGGCTCTATAGATTAAACTGGGTTTTCCACAAGAATTAATTGATCAAAATTTTTATTGTCCTGCTGATTGGTTGTTTGCTTGGTTTCATCAATTATCAGAGGCATCTTTTACCAAAAGTGATTACATTGTGGTATGTTTGGTTTAATAGAAACAGGATTCGACATGGAGGAGAGTGTTTTGATGTGCACCATGCATATTATAAAATCTGCAATTTGTATATGTTCTTTACTCGACAGATTAAGAATTCACTGTTTGGCTATCTTGATCAGGACCCTTTGTTTGATTGGCGCTGTCCTCCACCTGGTGTGGTCAAGGTTAATGTGGATGCTTCATGGTCTCAAGCTACTTCAACAACAGAGCTCAGCTGTGTAGTTAGAGATGTTAGTGGTGTTGTCTTGGCTGATTTTGGTTGGTGTAAATACTTTCTTTTGGCCGAAGGCAGAGCGCTTCTTTTGGGTCATCGTTTAGCGCAAACTATAAATCTGGATAATGTAATATTTGAAACAGATTGTACAAATGTCTTTAATGTTGTCTCGTATCATCCAATTGTTTCAGAATGTGATTCACAATGGATGGATGAAATTCAGGAAGCAATGAAAACCAACAAGGGCTGGAAAGTGTCTTTAATTCTCAGGGAGGCAAATGCTTGTGCAGATATTCTTGCTAAATGGTCTTTGCGAGGTCGTCTTCATGGAACAACCTGTCTTGTTGTCCGTTAATTTTATCTTCTGACAGGGTTTAAGTCCTCTTAGTTTTGTTGTCCAGTCTGTTATTAAAAAAAATCAACACATCTTAGTTCTTACTAATCAACACATCTTAGTTCTTACCAAATCAACCCTCATTACGCAAAATTAACTACAAAACACATCATTATATTACTCACAAGTCAGAATTAGCTCATTAGTCTTATCTTAATCTTATTCAGCTCACCACGACCCTCGCACTTTTAATATTTAAATCATCGGCCCGTCCCCATTAATTTCAATTAATTTAACTTCACTTTCAATCATCTCCGCCGCACTTCGCCGCGTCGTACTCTCTTCGATTTCACTCTCCGCCGATTCTCGATTTGGTAGAAGAGCAGACGCGACCTGTAACACCTTTTTTTTCACTCTATTGCTTTCAGTCAGTGATGGATTTCGGTGGTCCCTACCAGCAGAAATCGTCGTCCTCCGACCGCTTACTCGGCATCTTCTCGCCTCCTGAGAACTCATCAACTATTTTGAAAAACTCCGACGACACTGCTTCAGCTGGCGATGAGTTGAACGAGGATGATGTGTTCTGGACTGGCGATTTCGCCGAGAATAACAACTCGCGGAAGATGAAGTCGTCGGATTCGATGACGTCGTTTAGCGATCGGATGTTCGCGACCAGAACGTCGACGTTTAAGAAGAAGGATGATCAGAAGTTTGGGATACTGGCGGCGTTGAGTAATGAGTCGTCGAAGGTTGGAGCGTTGAGAAGGAAGTCTTCGATTACGCCGTCATCTGCGGCGGCGATGAATGTGTTGCCGATTCCAAAGAAGGTGAGTGGGGAGAGAGAGGCGGCGTCTTCAGGGCCGAAGTATAACTTTTCTGCTCCGGTGAGTGTGCCGGTGTTGTCGAAGGAAATGATGAAGGCCAATGCTAGAAGGAACAAGGCGTTTTTTGATGAGGTGGATGATGATGGTGAGGGTGGGGATGATGAGATGCTTCCTCCGCATGAGATTGTAGCTAGAGGATCGGCACTGACGCCAAATACAACGTTTTCGATGCTGGAGGGAGCTGGGAGGACTTTGAAAGGGAGGGATTTGAGAAGAGTCAGGAATGCGGTGTTTAGGCAGACTGGCTTCTTGGACTGAGGCTGAGATTGATGTCGTCTTTTGTCACATTTTCAAATACTACAGTGAGGTTTCTATTTCAGTATTTATCGGGTCTTTGAGCACATTCTTGAATCTTGTAAGTCTTTTAGTGGTACTGGTAACTACTTTTGAGAATGCTGTTGGTCAGGGTATTTATGTTCGATAACTAGTTTGTTACTAAAGAATTTATGATTTTATTTCTCTCTTTTTAGGAATTTGTGCTGAGGGAATTGCTATTCTACTTTCGGCTAAGGCAAATCTTTATTTGTTCCCTGTAAAGAACTTAGGATGTTGATCCCATTTTCTAACTGACATTTAACTCTTTTTGCGCGAACTACTTTCCCTCTCATTCTGTTATTTAGAGTTTCGAGTTTTTAAATTAAAGTCGTAAACTTGACGGCGAGTGGCTTTTCTTTCTATAGTTGTTTCCATAATGATAGCACTTTTTAGTGTTGAAACGTGAAAGAGTACTTGTAGTTTTATTTTTCATTCTAGCAACACTAGAACATTCTCATAAGCATTATTCCTAGAGTAAATGAGTAATGAGGATCATGAATGATAATGCACATTTGCTGACTGGGAGCAGTGAGATGTTCTGTTATACATTTTAAGGAAATATGTCTTCAAAAGGGTTTTTAACGTTTAAGTGTACTTAATTTTCTACGTTTTTAGCAGGTACTGCTGACAGCCTTCCTCTTCTCAAGTTTTTTATAGTTGTATACCTTTAACTGAGAGATGAGACTACTGCTATGGAACTTTATTATCACTCGAGAACAAATCAAGCAGCCGTTGGGTGAGGTTCTCTGTGAAAAAAGTTTGCAGATTCATAGATTTGTTATCCTTAGCTTCCAAATTTCTTATGATAATTAGTAATTAATTTCCGTTAAGAATCACATTTTCTCTTTTTCTCACTATTTAGAAATCAACATCAATGACCATCACAGTTCCTTAGTTATACTTTGAGTAATCTTGTTCCTGTATGTCTCTGAATATGAAACTATAAGCCCCTGTCTAGAATTTTATAACCATGCTGGCTGCCTGACTGACTGTTATAAATATGGACTGGAAAGCTTGAAACTGTTTTGGTTACAGAGGACAAATGCCATTGAAATCCATGTAACCCCCGATTAGTGGGGCTTACCATTTTCTTGTAACAGCAAATATTTTGTGCGACTTATGGGTCTATTTTACCTTGTGTACATATCTGATGAATCTTGGTTCACGTGATATAGATGATGTTCCTTTAGCTGGATCCTTTATTAACATTTTACTGATTTATATTTTTTGGTTCTGTGGCTGCAGGTTCAATGTTATACCCTAGAGCCAACTCTTCATCCTGGCAAGAAAGAGGACCAAATATAAATGATTTACTGTTCCTTTTGCTGAGGTAATTTTTGGATGCTTACTGATGGCAGTGAGTTGTCCCTTTAATGTTTTTGTTTGGAATCATTGACTTGGCTTAAATCTAGAGAATATTTAAATGTTTTTGTCATTGCCAAGCTACACTGTTTCATCACAATTGATCCTATTGCTTGATGGGTTAGATAAAAACAGTGAATCAGAGTTCAAGGCTATTTTCTTACTATGTATGAAACCTTTTTAGAAGCTTGTTCAGTTGTTTGGCATTTCTACCGTTTCAAATATATCTTCGTAAGTCTTTAGCAAGCTTTTACCTGGTACTAAAATCATTGTCTGCAAAATCTAGACTTTTTAGCACTGGTGCTGTTCTGATAGATTATGCATCGTTGTTCAGTCCCATACCGAGGAAGACCCCTTCCAAAGTAAAATTAAACCTAGAACAGGAAAAGAAAAGCCAAACTGAAAATTTGACATCAACTTTCTCAACACATTCATTACAAATGTAAATTTACATACACGGATTTTGCAGTTTCTTTATCAGTACTCGCAACAGAGTAAATTTACAACCATCTCAGTAAGGTGATCATCCTGTTTAATAATTACCAGTCATCTTCTAAGGTTGCTCTATGAAAACACAAGACAGTGCAAACAAATATGAAAAACGATGTAAATTCGATAAACATAGCCCCCGTTCCAATTAAGCCGGCATGCCTGAGAATGATGGGGATGGCTACACTCCCAACGGCAGATGCGCCTGTTAAAAACTTGGCAGCATTTATCCACCTACAAGAGAAACAAAAACAAATTCTAAGTCACTTGCCTTGTGTTGCTGTCTAATAGTAAGAAATGACTTAAGTGCGAGTACAGGCCAATTATTTTGTTGACTGGGTATGAACACCATTCAGTACAAATTTCTTTTAGGTCTTCTGAAATACAGTCCTAAAACCGACGTGCTGCACATGAGAATATTTTAAGTTGATGCCATTTATGCAAAAAGTAAGCGAAACAAACATGGAGTGAATTCAAAATCAAAAGTGAATGATACTTCTCTATAATTATGAATAAATAATGGAATTTTTTTTATTTTATTCTTAATCCAAAATAAAGTCTAAATGGGAGGTTGCGTAAATAAAGAAGCAGTCATCCAGAAAGGGGATAGTGTGTCCATTGAAGCACTGAAATGTGATACCTTGTTTTCTCCTTTTACAGAAGATTAGAGTGCAAAGAAAATCCACAGTCGGCCATGAAAAGTCATACTAAGCCAGGCATACATTTAATTAGAGAAATATTAACATGTCAACTAAAATGCTCACCCCCCACCGTCACGGCTAGTTAAGAACTGGGTTGAACCTCCTCCAAAAAACAAACAAGGCATAGGCACCAGTACATACATTAGAGCTGGATACAAAATAAATTTATTAATCCTTTTATCCAATGACTGCAAAACTGAACATATAACATTTCCTACTACAGCGTAAAAGAAAAACAAACCTGATAGCATCGGCCACCAATTACTATAAAGTACGCATGCCTGTCATCAAATTGAAATATTACAAATCAAAACACCCTCAAAGAACATTTTCGATTGATAAATTATAGCCGAAAATAGAAAGGATACATTGGAGAGCCACAAAAGGGGTTAATGAATTGAAAATAGCCTGGCTCCGTATAGTGGATTGAAGAAGAAAAGTTCATAATGTCATGCAATTACATCAGAGAAGAGTATCAGCAGGATGTTGAGGATAGTTTTATTTAATCTAGTCACTGGTTGGACGTATGGGTCAACTAACGGACAAACAGAGAAGTGTCTGTAATCAATAAAATGAATATCTTTAATTTAGATCAAATACATAACAGAATCATGCTATCAGCAAGTCTTATCTATCTCCATCTCGTAAGATAAACAAAATTACCACGTCTCATTATACATAGATATTATATGAGCTACTTTCACCAGTCATTTGACGAAGAAAAGCAATTACAAAGCGGCGTATCTATCTGATTGCATTGCCAAGGTTTCACATATTAGCACAACGGAAATATGTTTCCTTCTTAACAGGCATTTAGTTTAGTGCATATTATTACAGAAACTTTGAAATGCTTGTCCATATCAAGGAATATATTTACATATGTATCCGTTAAGCAGTTGTCCAACTAATATATATGCTTATTCTTAGAGTATCTAAACGAGAAAGAGAAATTTCAGATTACCTAGAGCATCAATGTAGCAAATGCACCATTAGTCGTACCAATAGAACATTTTTAAAAGAATAATGACTAATAACCTCGAAAAATATTAAATTCAAATCGAGGGAGTCAAAAGGCAATATCGCTGGTTATAAAAGTATAAATGCACACCAGTATCTGTAGCAAGATGCTCGAAGAGAACATACAAGCAAGCCCAGCCAGTCTGCAGATAAAAGACATTACTTCAGAACTTCAAACTACTACAAACACAAAAAAATGAAGAAGCAAAGTAAGGAACAACTGAAATTAGAAACTTACACTGCAATGATGAAGTTCCACCGCATCAGTACAGCCGGATATAAATGAGAATTAAAATCAATTAGTATTAGAAGTGAAAAAATGCATTGAGAATATGTAATCAGTACATCTCGCTGCTCGCTACTAAGTCAGAAATCCTACACTAATATCAGAATTTAATATACAGACGCAAAATTGAACTACATATGTGCATGATGTACACACCCAACAAATAAAAATGCAATATTTAACAAAAAAATCACAATTTAAATGTTAAAATTAAACAAACAAATCCCTAATTAGGGAAGCAGCTCTAGAGACCTAATTCAGTTCAATCCAATTGTCTGTGAAATTGGTTACCTTCGATAGTCATCCCCATGGCGAACGGGATCGGACGAGGTGCTACTGCCCAAGTTTGCAAATTTAGATACGCTGTTGAGCCGGAGAGAAAGGTCAAAATGATACGAAGACCGATTGTTGATGACGGGAACAATGATTAAATACGCTGCCGTTTCGATGATCAGTTCATCGTCATTGATTTGTATACATGCACATTATAAAATAAGTCTATAAATAATCGTTGATAAATTTATTCTAATTTAAGCTATTGTACTTGTAGAATAGGATTTTGGAAAAGATGTAGGAAAATAATGAAACATTTGTAAGTTGTAACACTAAATGAATAAGATTAAAAGTAAAAAATCTCATAATCTAACCGTGCCATATTTTTCACAAATTCATCCACCAAATTTAATAAAAATTAAATTATAGTTTCGTTTAATCAAATCATCTATCTTGTTCTTAGTCATTTGATATCTAAACAAGTACTCCCGCCGTCTCACTATGTTTGTCCACTTTGATTATTTTATACTTCACAAATAATAAAAAAGGTGGACAAACTTTGTGGGACGGAGGGAGTATTCATCAATTCATGGGCATTAACAGTAGCATTTTGCTCTTGGACTGTCAATGATAAAAGATCTAATAGCTCCGCCGCATGAACTCCGGCAATGTACACATTGCAACTTCGATTGGAAACACATGAAATCCGGCAATGTAAACATAATATGATTCACTTATATCATTTTATTACTAACCATCAATCATAAACAATAAGTAGACAATCTAAGGGCAAGAAACATGAAACAAGATGACAACAAGGTAACACCAAATCCCACACAAAACATATCCAACCTTTTTTCCCTCCTCACTTTCCTTTCATTCTTTTCCTTCTTCCTCTCCAAAAACTCCTCATACCTCGTTCTTCCCCATTTATTACTTCCATTCAAAGCCTGTCCCAAAATGACCAAACTACCCTCCCCATTCAAATGCTTTCCATCCATATCCTCCATTACCAAACTCACCTCCTCACTTGCATCTCTCCACACTCTGACCCACCCAACGTCACCCTTATCCCACATTTCACCATTTCCTCTCCTTTTTTGCGTGAACTTGAGTCGATGACCGAGCAGAATTCCACGATGGCTTCCCCGCTCAGCCAGTGACGTTGCACTTTCACTGGCTGGCCGTTAGACAGGTTGGTAGCTCGGTGGTTAACTGGGTCAATCAAAATCCAACTTAGTGTCATGTCATGAATGAGTTTACCACACTCATCCTCATTCATCGGGTGTTTGACCAACGTTGACTTTATATCCACCACCTCCTTCTGGTCAACCAAGTCAACCCGAAATGGGGAGGATCGAAACCACTCCGTTTCGGTCTCGGTCGCCGCCGTTTCGACCATTTTCGAAAAGATAACATTTCCTTTGTAACGGATATCCACTGCTGAGATGAACTCCGTCAATCCGCGGTGATGGAAACGGTGAGGAAAGTAGTTGGAGAGGAGTTGCTGAGGAGCATAAGATTGAGAGAAGAATGAACGTGGACCGTCTCCTTCTGGCGGGAATGTGGAGATGACGTATCGCATACGTGGAGTATCAAGAGATGGCCACGTGGCATTACATACATGTGACCATAAGTTGTAGCTGTTTGTGGAGATAAGGTGGCGTAGGTTGGCGGAGGTGCAGCTGACTGAAGCTAGACTCGGACCGTCTAAGCTCGGGAGGATGTGTTTCAAAACCACGTCAGGGTCGACTGAATCCATACAGCAGCAGATCGAGCTCCAACTAAGTTCAATATTCTGTTGTTGTTGTCAAGACACTCTATCCTAGGTTTATATAGCTAGAGATTGAAGTTAGTTTTAATAGAATTAATTCTTATTAAAGATTTTATTTAAATATCATCCGTATCTCACATTTATTAAAAAATTATTATCTTTTTTACTTTTATTCAGTTTAATTTATTTAAATAGAGGGTCAAGTTATTTTAAATTTCATGTAGGTACGAAATTGAATACAAGGTACACTAGTGGATTGAGATGTTTGATTAAAAAAGTGGTTAGAAGTTAAGAACATAGATTTGTCACTATTATTAGTGGGACTAAGTCGAAATAGACACCATAATTAAGCGTAGAATATATCATGCATGGACAAGTAGAGTTACACATCCGACAAATGACAGAGTCCAAGTCAAGTCGCACACGCACATACATGCGACAACTGCCACAACGTACACTGCTGATATACATTACGTAAGTACATAGATAGATTTAGATTGATAGAGATGATAGAAAGACCTGATCTATCCATTTACAATGAACTTATCTAGTGCGCATCTTTCAACTAGTTCTATTAATTTGTGAATTTCGTAGGGTTTGCAGACTGCAGTAATTAACTTATTAGCATGTGAAGTTAAAAGCATGTGAAGTTAAAAGTCAATAGTAGTTGTTTGTTAAATTGAATACTCTCTCCCTAGAATTATTTATGTTCATTTCTTTTTTCATTTCTTTTTTAGGGTTCCAAAATTAAGTTTTTCGTTTCCCAAACTTATCATATATGTATATTTTTCTTTCACTTCTCACCATATATATTTTTATATTTCTTCCTCTCGAACTCACTTGTTTTATTTATGATTATTATCTGTCTTTAAATTTTTGTTCAGATACAAACGAGTCATTAATAATGCGATGGAAGGAGTATGTGTTGAAATGAACATGGACCGTTTAGGGAATTGTCCAAAAGATGTCCATATTACTTTAATGAGTTATTCAAAATGTATTTAATTTACACATCCAGCCAGAACTTGTTTTTATCAAGCGCAGACAAAGGAGCCTATTCAACATCAAATATCTTGTGAACTAGGAGTACTATTTAATTTTGCACATCCGACCATTTCGAATTCGGGCTGCCAAGTTTTTAATTCAGTTTTGAGAAAATATATTACTTACTTATTTTGAAACAAAATGAAACATCCTAAATATCTACTTGAAACGCAATCAAGACAAAAGATTAACATTCATTTATATCCTCATTTATGACAGTTTGTAAGTCAACCATCTTAAATGTTCCAAATCCCTTCCCTTATGGCCAACGGAGACTGTGTTATACAACTTGTCTTTTTTTTCTGTCAACGGACAAGACTTGGATTGACTAATAATGGATAGGAATTCAACAAGCTGGAAAAGATTAAATCAAATGCATATTTAATTTAATTTTCTATGCAAAAAGTTTATTTATTTATAATAACATTTACATTTTCAAATGCAGCTCTATGGACTCATCGTATAGGACGTTAATGGTGTCATACAGCACAGCTACTTCCAAACAGTGCAATAAATTGTCATTATGGCACCGTTTGTAACCTACAAGATATCAAATTAAAGCAGATCAGCATCCTTCAATTCAATGCTGAAACGTTGATAATTAACATTGAAATCGTGGCTCCACCCTTTTGACATTTTGATCTTGACACCATACCTGTCTGCATGAATTTAAGTCTACGGGGTATTGTACTCTCCGTCCCACAAAAAATGTCTATATTTTAATATTATTTGTGAAATATATAATAATCAAAATGAACAAGTATAATGGAATAGAAAAATTAGTAATTAACATTAGCCACCATGCTGAAGTCCACATATGATACCACAATAATGCAAGTATATGTTAGTAGCCACTTGCAAACACATCACTCTAAAAACTGGAATGAAACATTATATAGCCCGCCACTAGCTCCTAGTTTGTCCAACCCGTGGACCGAAACATGTTTGGGCTCGAGGCTTGCTAGAACACATGTGTTTATTTTGGTGTTTAATTTCCCTTAAACAAAAGCATGCTTAAAAGAAAATATGCATGAATCATATTCCATTTTATTCATTAAAACGATATGTTATTTTAAAGGTGTACTATGTTTTCGTAAAGTACAGTCAAGTCCATATGACAAATGGAGACACTCACTACGCACTTTTCAACACTTTGCAACATGCAAGTGTGTGTTGCAAAAGAGCGAAAATGTGTTGCGTAAGCCTCGTACAACATACAACATGTTGCAAAAAATATTGTCGCATAGGACGTGTCGCATAAGTCGTGCAACATACATCGAGGGGTATGTTGCATAAACATTTATCTCTTTTGCAACATTATGTTGTTGCATTAGACTAAGTTGCATAAAAGTTTTACCTTTTGCAACATGATTCTCTCAGTGCAATTTTTTGTAACGCAACGTGAAATATGTTGCATAAGTATATGTTGTTTCTTTATACCTGAGATATGTTGCATAAGTGTATACCGATGTGAAATACCTTCTCTTACGCAACGTTAGATATGTTGTATTAGTATATATTGAATAGAAATACTATACCTTACGCAACGTTATCTTGTCAAACTAGCTTAACAGTACACTTATGCAACATAAGTAAACTTAATAGTACACTTATGCAACATAGCTAAACAAGGTTTCCAAATTGAAATTACAGAACAGGTCGTCATACAAATGTTCAGCATAATTGAAACATGCTCAACAGAACTGAAACATGCTCACACAACTGCATTACCGAAACATGTTCTCGGATCAATTCCAAAAAGCAGCTACAAGTTCACAAATTTCCCAAAATACAAGTTCGATACGTTAATCAAAAGGATCATGAGGATGAAAGGAAATCGATACCCTGTTAACTTTCTGAGTATGCAGCAGGAGCGGGTGGAATGTATCCAGTATGCGACGCCAATGACTTCCATTTTTCCATCATCTCCCTCTTAAAAGCTTCAAAATCTTCACGCTCTCGAGCTTGTTCCTCTCTTGTTTTCTCGAGAGCTTCCTTGGTTTCAGCAAGCTGCTGTTTGTTCTCTTCAAGCTCTTCTTGTAAGGTCTGATATGTCCGGAATGTGGCAGTAATACCACCTCTAGGAAGTGGGGTCTGCAGAAACAATCACCCAACACAGTTGTTCCTCTACGCTGCCTGCCTCTTGCTGCCTCTATGAGATTCAATTGTTCATCTTCAGTAGCTCCCCCAGCTGATCAATGTCGACCCCTTGTTAATGCTCAACCAGTTCATGCAACTTGGCCATTAGCTTGTCCTGCATAAGAAATCAATGCTTGAAACTGCCATTACAAATTGACAACACACCATACCATACAACAAATTCTTCAAACATTCACCAAGTGTCAAGACAGTAAGACATTCCATTTCCACTTTACATTACATAACATGAATATCATCACTTTACATTACAGAATATGACTCGG
Organism: Sedum album; assembly: GCA_006409495.1. Lineage (NCBI taxonomy): Eukaryota > Viridiplantae > Streptophyta > Magnoliopsida > Saxifragales > Crassulaceae > Sedum > Sedum album. The sequence continues at coordinate 15,685 of QZGG01002415.1, forward strand.
CTACATGTGAAGACATTAAAACATGCATAAAAAATGCGTCACAGTTCCATAACTTTACATATGCTTAACATAAAATAAGTCCACAGTCAAGTGCATCACAGTTTCTCAACAAAGTCCACAGTTTCGAATATAAATTCAGAAAAAATATGATCAAAAAATTCCACAATTGAGCTTAATTTATGTACGAAAATAAAATAACATAAACAAAAGGGATAAGAGAGTAAGTTTACCGCCACTTCTGCTCCATTTGGATCCTTTCTATAAACTTCTTGGAGAACCGCAGTTAAAGGTGCTATGTTTCTCTCTCTAATGTACTTTTCAGCCCTCTCCCCAAAAGTCATCTTGCCTGAACAATGGTTCACATGCTCGCTCTCAACCCTTGTCTTTGTCATTCGGCCGGAGAATTTCTGCGTAAAAAATTAGTATTAGTGTGGCAGCGAGTATTTGCTGGAGATTAAAAACAAAAATATAAAGTTCAGTGTGTTACCACAAATTCAGGGGTAGTAAAATGTTTTTTTAGCCAATTCCACTCTTCCGGACGCTTCCTGAACTCGTAGGGAAGTTCTCCCATGTTTTTCACACAGAAAGTATGGCAGTTACATTTCCACTGGCGGAAGCGCTTTGAGGCCATGCGTAATATATACTCCTTCAGCCAATTATCCTCCTCATTAATCATAAAGAATGCCTAGAAGTGCAGATGAAATTAGTATCAATTACAAAATAAAGTTTCAAATATAATCAAATGAAATGTAAGCAAAATACTTACATTTATGTGAACAATGATATTCTGCCAACCCCCTTCACCCAACTTACTGAAGCTCGCAACATTCATTGGGATAGATTCCCTCACGTACCTTCCGATTTCATGCACAAGAAGCTTCTGGTGCTTGTTAATGTATGGAGTGTTGTTAGCTCGTATTTTTTGTGTGATACGCCCTTTCTTTCGCACTTCTGCCTCAAGTTTAGCACCACACACAACTTCATGTCCGCTAGGTAGCATAATTCCATCTGACAAAATTTATTCATTAAAAATTGTGTAAAAATAAATTTCTAATCTAGAAAAACTTGACAATGAGTCAAACAATTACCTGGTCCAACTTTTAATTTGGCTCTTATCCTCTGCATCCTTGCACCATCTGATGCATCTTCTTCCATATTTTGTTCGTTGGGGGTGTCACGCTCCATGTGATCAGGTATGTCCACTGATGACAATGGTGGAGGTCGAATTGGAGGCTGAGGTGTTGTGATTGAGGTTGGGAGTGTGTTTCGGATCGATTAGTGGAATGAGTTCTAGGGTGATAACTAGCTGGAAGTTGAGACTAAAACAGGTTGTGAGAGTGGCTGCTAGTCTGGGGTTGATTTTGGGACTGAGGTGAACCGGCTGACAAATGTGGCTGACTATTCCTAGATGGGGGTTGGTTTTGGGAAACAGGTGAGCGTATTGATAGCTGCGGTTGGGGCTGAGTTTGGGAGTTTGCAGACCTTTGTGGTTGAAAATTCCTTGTGGCTAATTGTTCGCCATTTCTGGATTGAGGTTGGGAGGCTGCTGAGATTTGCGGCTCAGGAATTATCTCAGTCTGGGATATTGTTCTGGCCTTCTTCTTCCATACCGGCACCTTCCCAACAAATGTCCTAACTTTCTTTGACGACCTAACTTGCATCGGTTGAGAACGATTGTCATCCTTCCATAAGGCCTCACCTATAATTGTATCATCTACAACAATAATAACAGAAATCAATTTCACCTTCATCGGTTGAAAATAGTATAATGAATTAATAAACCACTGTCAAGAGCCAAACGAAAATTACCTTCAGCAATATGACTTCCTTCAGGCATTGTACTGCGTCTTCCAGGCGAGGGATTGCATGACACAGGGCTGGGACTAGGTTGAACAGGTGGAACTACGCTGAACAGGGCTGGGACTAGGCTGAACAGAGCTGGGACTAGGTTGAACGGGCTGGACTGCGTTGGTAGGGGCTGGGACTCCGGTTGTCGGGTGTGGGACTCCGTTGGTCGGGTCTTTTGGAAGAGGCATTTCCTTCGGGGTGGGACTGCGTCTCTCAGGCGAGGCCGGTTCAAGCGATTCGTTTCATCATCAGAAGTCTCTTCAGGGTCGCTAATCACAACTGGGTTTGGGTGTAGAGTTCGCATCCTTATTCTTATCGATTTTCTTGGCTTAACCACCGCCTGGATCTGAGTTGAGCGCTTTCTAGCTGACTCCTCTCTTAGTATGTCTATCAGATCTCGCTTTTTACCTGGTTTTCCGTCTGTTCGGGGTTGTATATGGGCCGTCGGAGGGTGCGTCTTTGCCTGAGCATCTATCTTCGCCTTTGGTGGTGGCTTGGCAGTCAGATTGCCTTAGGTGGTGGCTTGGCAGTCGGATTCTTGCGGGGAGGCATGGCGACGACGATTCCTTCGTTCGTCAAATTCGTCGAAGCGGCGCGACTGTGAATGAGAGAGGAACGAAATGTTAGGTCTGGTTAGGGTTTCACAGACTTAGGTATCTCGTAGCACGTGGCTTCATCTTATTGGTTAATTGGATATCACACAGATTATAATCTGCACCCTTTATAACCCCAAATCAAATCTCAACCCTTCACAACACTTCATAACCCCTAACCCTTAGCATTTTGAAACCCCTGAACCCTTAGCAAAAATGCAGAACGTAACCCCTGAACCCTAACAAAAACAACATGCAAAATACCCATAAACCACTAAATTCTTACACACAACATGTACCAAACATCATAGTAGGATCTCAAACACCATATTAAAATGATCTAACACACATATATACACAACTAACGGTAGCCATGATCATCAAATCTCAAACACAAGTAAAATGATCCAACACACATACACAACTAATGGTAGCTATGATCATCAAATCTCAAACACGTGGCAAAATGATCCAACACACATACACAAATGGTAGCATGATCATCAAATCTAAAACCATATTAAAATGATCTAACACACATATATACACAACTAATGGTAGCCATGATCATCAAATCTCAAACACAAGTAAAATGATCTAACACACATATATGATCAGCTATCATTTGAGTGCTCTATGATGGATCGAATGCCTGAAAATGACCAAAACCCTAAAACGAAAATAATAAAATATTCGGAAATAATGGAAAAATACTAAAAATTCGTAATAAAATAGTAAACGACCGAAATGCCAAAAACACCATATAACACGAGCGAAGCTCGTTAGTCCTGACGAGCTCGTCGTTCTCTTCGAAACGAGGTATTATGGCCCAATTCTGACACCGGGAGCTCAAAAACTGCTAAAAAGCACATCTAATGGTAGCCATGATCTAACACACATCATTTGATTCATACCTCACTTCTAATGGTAGCCATGATCTAACACACATCATTTGATTCATACCTCACTTCTAATGGTTCAACTTCCTCACCATGCAATGTCCTTCTTATGTAACATCAGTAAATTTTCTTGTAAACTTCAAGTTGCCAAATCAGACATGTGACACTCAAAATTTGGATCAGGAAATTTACAGTGAAAAATAAATGCGACATTTTTTGAAATAGTTGTATTTAATATCGATTGGAGTCGTCTTGTTCAGAGTATAAGAAAGAAAGAATGACCATTTTAGGTAGAGTACCAATAAATGGAGGTGGTAGTTGCATCTTGATTTCTGAGAAATAGTAATAGATCGGCAAGTAGGCAGCCCACCTTTGATTCATCAGTCTCCTAAACACATTGAACTAAAGATTAATAGCATGAGATTGTTAGAGTCTATATATTATTTCAAACAAAATTCAACATTTCAGTTGTTGAATTTTGATCTGAAATTCAACAGTTGATAAAGGCAGATGGAAATGTGGTGCAGCACATTAATGTGTATTATGATGTATGTAATCTTGAACATCCCTTTTTATTTTTCAAAAAAAATGGACATGTTTGATAAAAAAATGAAAACTTGCCTTGCAAGATAGGCAAGTGATGATGATCATCAGTAGGCAATGGCGTGCACCTGTCAATGATATCAATAGCATTACAATGCACTCCACCACATAAATTGTTTTCCATAACAACTGTGCTTTTGCTTCTTCCTGCAAGTTACACTCTTGGTGCTTTCCGGGGTGGTGATTGTGGAAAATGATGGAGGAGTTCATCACCAGAACCCTTTTGTATGTTCTCCTTTCATCTAATCATATGACATATACTTATAATCTGTTTGCTAGTTAAATATAAATTGTGTTTTATGAGGGTTCAGGATGATTCTGGCATATGCTTATCCTGCATTGCAATGTTACAAAACCATTGAGACTCCTAACGATGCTGATTACGCACAGCTTCGCTTCTGGTGTGAATATTGGTATGTATATATCACCAACAGCTCAATTTCATTCAAGTATATCAAAGATCATAATCTTATCTTATTTTTTTCAGGATAATCATAGCTATTCTAACTGTTCTGGAGAGATTTGGAGACCTCTTCATATCATGGTACTCAAATACAATAGCTCATGTATTGATTTTCTCTTCCGATTTTTATCTGGATGGGTTTCAGGTTGCCAATGTATTCCGAAGCGAAGCTGGCATTTGTAATTTACTTGTGGTACCCGAAAACTAAGGTTCGGAACTTTCTTACCGTTTGCACTTCCAAGGTTCATCATGGGGTGTGTTTATTAGAACTCACGCTTATGAATTTACCTACGAATTCAGGGAACCAAATATGTATATGAAACTTTGTTGCACCCATTTTTATCGGAACATGAGACCGACGTAGAACAAAAGCTACACAATCTGAGAGGAAGAGTTTGGGAATTGGCAATCTTTTACTGGCAGAATTGTACAGAAGTGGGACAGAGCAAACTCTTTGAAGTTCTTGGGCATTTGTTTTCACAGCCCTCTAATATCGAAAACAAGAAAAATGCACACGTTGAGGTTCCATCAAAAATGATATCCTTTGTGTAATGTGTTATGTAACTTCTCCAATTGTGTTTTGTTGCGTTGCTATGATTGTTAAATACTTAAATGTGCATTGCAGCTACAAGATGATCTAAGCCATCAGAGGCCGAAACCATCTGCTCCCACATTACTGCGGCCGAATACATTCATGACATTTTTCAGCAGATCACACAGACGACGGAACTTCGCAGCAAAGACATGGCCTTCACCACAAACTGAGGGAATCATCACTATATACTAACTCACCGGCATCATAAATTTTTTGTTCAGTCGGAGGACGATAACGATACAATTTGCACGTTAAGGGGACTTTAGACTAATGGCGTCCTCTTAGTAAAAGACTGGTACAAAATGTAAGTTGCATATATACTCATGACTTGAATAGTTAGAGAAGCAGATCAAAGATCTGCTCATTTTACTCTTTGAATTTAAATACACAAATTATATTAAATGGTATGATGCCTATAATTTGTGAATATTGCAGCTTAAGTTTTCCCATGGCTACCGGCTGGACGGATCCGGATCGGGCTGAGCAGATGAGACCTCGATTTCATTCCTCTGCTCTGCTCTGTTCGATGCTTTCCTCTTGCATTCAGTATTTTTGAAGGATGGCAATTTTTACTATTCGTCTAATTTGTATTATTTGGTTGTGTATAAAATTTTATATGGTTTAAGGATTAATTAATTGATTGAATCAGTGATCAACGCAGTTAAAGTCCTCCAAAGGCAGACATTAGGACATGCACGTACCATAACAATTCACGATTAAAAATAATAATATTTTGAATATTTACGCATGTAACAGATTTTAGGACAACCTACTTTTACTATCCACAATTAAAATATTATATTTGTAATATTATTTAATAAAGATATATAAAAATTCAAAAAATGAGCAATTAAAATTAATTATGAAATCGTATTTTAATTTTATTTGATAATTAATATTTTCTTTAATTTTAATCAAAATATATGGAGATTCATCACGACTTTGATTTTCAATGGTGATCAAATCTAATCGCTCGTGTTTATTGCAAATGCAACCTCCCAATTAATTATAAACCAACTTTAATCCCAACCGTTAGATTAATCAAATCAAAGATTAAGATTAAGTCCTATCATCTTACAAATATTTGTCGTCATTTCTGATCCTATACTCATTTGATAAATCAATTTTTAATTATCTATAAAAATAACCGTTTAATTTATAATATTACTATTTGTTTTATGTAAAATGGTGAGACATAATCTCCACCGTTGATTACTAGCTAATATTCTAACGGATGAGATATAATAATAAAAACAACTGCTAAATCCAAACGCCCGTGTTTTTGCAAATCTAACCGCTCATTTAACTAAAAACTAACTTTAATCCAACCATCAAATTACTAAAGTCAACGGCGTAAATTATGTCCACTCGTCTTAAAATAATTGTATGTCCTCCTTGATCCTAACTCAATGAATTTTGAATTCTTGAAAGACACATGATGGTTTAAATTAATCACTTCACATTATATTATCTTAACCAGACACTTATTTGGAAGCATATAGAGTGAACCCTAGCCTAGATGTGATTACTGTGAAAGGGTTATAAGTTATAGAAACCGGTAAGTTAGGCCGAACAGATTAATACTATACTCTACAATATTTAAAGCTCCCATGCCCCTGATAAGGTCCATTGGAAATACTTACTGTACGTAAGTCCTTTAATAAACCTAAACTTATGCAATGCTGAAAAATGTCCGTGTTGTACGTGTTGCACGTGTTGCCTAGTACACTATCCCAAACTTAATTACGGGACTTAAGAGTTTGTTTGTTGTATAAATAGTGATCAATTTAACAACCAAGAAAACACAGCAAAAATATCAAAACTGTTAGACAAGCATCGCTGCCACAAACTATGACATTCAATATTACTCGCAAAGAACCGGAACTTATACGTCCTGCTAAAGTCACTCCCAATGGCCTAAAAGAGTTATCAGCAATTGATGAGATGCCCATCATGCGAAACCATTCTTCAGTTATGCAGTTCTACAGGAGGTCTAATATTGGGAAAGGAAAGGATCCAACGCATGTGATCAAAGAAGCAATTGCACAAGCGTTGGTTTACTATTATCCATTAGCAGGAAGATTAAAGGAGATAGGTTGTAAAAAGACACTTGTAGTGGACTGTACCGGGGAGGGCATCATGTTCGTTGAGGCTGTTGCTGATGTTAGTGTTGATGACTTTGGAGATGTGATTCACCCACCTTTTCCTGGTGTGGATGAGTTGCTTTTTAAATCTATTCCGGATTCCTTGGATGGTTCACCGTTATTGTTTTTTCAGGTAATTCAGTATCATGGAAACTGACTAATTGTTCACAGTTTTCACATAATTAACCAGAGCATGTCATTTTTCTAATGTTGAATCTAAAATACAAAATAGTGTCTGAGTTTTCTTTTTTGATTTAAACAAGGTAACAAAGCTCAAATGTGGAGGATTCATTTTAGGGACAACTTTTAATCACATAATGACAGATGGGACAGGATTGTTTGAGTTCATGAGAACTGTGAGTGAGATAGCTCGAGGTTTACCGAAGCTGTCTGTGCAGCCCGTGTGGCAACGACACCTTTTAAAAGCAAGAAATCCGCCACAAGTAACATTTAAGCATCACGAGTTTGAACAAGAGCTTGACGCTATCAAACCATTTTTCAGTCTGGATGAGAAAATGGTCGACCATGCTTTCATCTTTGATCCATCAGCACTTTCATGCCTTCACAAACTTACTGAAAATCTAAATGTTCCTATTGCTCAACATTTGAACTCATTTCTGCGGCAATGTGGCGTGCAAGAATTGTCTCTATGGAACTTGATCCAACCAGCATGCACAAGTTATTTTTGGTGTGAACGCTCGTAAAAAATTCAATCCACCCATTCCCGATGGATACTATGGAAATGTCATAGCTAATAAAGTTGCAATAACAACAGCTGGCGAGCTTAAAACAAACACGTTAAAACATGCAGTGAAAGTTATTAAGAAAGCTAAAGAAGAAGTTACTGAAGAGTACATGAAATCTATGATGGATTTCTTGGTTCTGCATGGCCTCTTGATGCCTGCTTTGGAAAATGCTTGGTGTGTTTCGGATATAAGGCGTATCGGACTTCACGAGATAGATTATGGGTGGGGCAAACCAGCTTATGGTGGTACGGCTAAGGTGAATTATGAAGCATTTCCTGGAATTATCAGTTTTCTTCTTCCTGTGATTAATCAAAAAGAGAAAACAATTGAAACCGCAGTGTCGGTGTCCTTACCTGAGCGTATTATGCATTCATTTGTGGATGAACTGAATGTCATGATGGTCGTGTTGCTGATGGTCGAACTTGGAGGAAGATGACACCAACATTATTTCGTTGGGTAAATTTATTAAAATGAAACACTAGTTATATTTGTTCCTTGTAAGCTATTACTTAATAAAATCTAATATAAACACATTAATTTTAATCGCTCATCAAGCTTATTGGACATTTCCATTGTACGTAATTGGGAAAGATACGACACTCTTTTACCTAATGAGAATTTGGAAAAGAAAAAATAAGCAAGGACAAAGAGGTCAGATTCAGCGTATCCGAAGACAGAGATGGACAACACAAGAAAGGTTATAAGTTGTGGGAAATGTGAAGAGGAATGTCATATACGACGAAGTACACGATGTCCTCAAAATAAAAAATAATGCACGAAAATTGTTGTAATCGTATTTATTAGTTTCTAAGTATTTTATTGTAATTTTTCTTAATAGTTTTATTTTTATTAATAAAAATGTTTTAAAATTAAAATTAATGAGTTATATTATTTTTAATTCATATTATATTAAAGAATGTATAAACAATTATAAAAAATGAAATGAACTGAGTTTGAATAGTAAACTAGGTTGGTTTGAAAAAGATTGAACGAAGTAGGTTAGTTTGGGAAAGTGAACTCCAAACTAGATTAGTTTGGGAATGGATTCCTTTAGATAATACTAAAATATCACGGTTCTCATTTATATAAATACTAGTAAGTGATGCACATTCAAATTGTTTTGGTTTTTCTTTTTTTATAATCACTACAACTTTTTATTGGTTTGATTTTTAAATTTAAATATTAGGGTTTTGTTAAAGGGTAATTTCGGAAAGTAAAATGGTTTAGTTTATAACTGTTAATAACACCCTTCGCCTTTTATATATTGTAGAAATATCTCTGATTGAGATGGAGCTAACTACTAAATATATATATACCTCAAAATATTCCACCATGGTGGATTTATAAGTCCTACTTTCCATCCGTTTTATTAGTTAGTGAGATTGCACCACGCATATGCAATGTCACATGCAAAACATATGTATTGGCACAACATGTATTAGTAAAATGCAATTTACAATTAAAAAATGGAGTTTACGAATCCACCAAAAAAACGATAAATCTACGTGATTATATGTTTGTGTTTGTGTTTTTTCTCATCACGTTACATGAACCCACATTAGTTAACATTTGTGTTTTTTCTCTCACACATTCCAGAAAATTCTGGTTAACAACTTCACAACCCTAAACTGATTACTCCCGCGTGTTCTTAAATGTAGAAGAAAAGCCTTTGTTATAATTGATGACGATCCACACCACACGTTATCCTCAATAATTTACTTTGAGATAAGACGATCCCCACCAGTTCAATCCAAACGACCAAACCTAGCTACAGTGTGAGTTAAGACATCCCAAAGTGGCCAAGCCGATCCTTACGAATCTACCATGCATTTTAGCACTGCATGTGTAGTAAGCTCAATCCATCTATAAATACATGCATAACATTTTACCAGACATTCACAAGAACTAAATACGTACCCATAAATGGAATCCCAAGCTACGTCCTTCAACGTTATCCGTCGAAGCCCTGAACTCATTTCTCCAGCTAGAGCCACTCCTAATGAGATGAAATTCTTATCACCCATAGATGAACTCCTTCCCTTACTAGTACCCATTGTGCAATTCTATAAAAGATCTGAAATTGCACTAGCCCATAAGAAAAATCCAGCCTGTGCTATCAGTAAAGCAATTGCTGAAGCACTGGTCTACTACTATCCACTTGCTGGGAGATTGAGAGAGGCCAACAGAGATGGTAAGAAGCTGATTGTGGACTGTACTGGAGAGGGCATCTTGTTCACTGAGGCTGATGCTGATGTTAGTATTGACGAGTTTGGTGATGTGATTTATCCTCCTATACGTGGCTTGAGTGAGCTGCTTTTTGATGTCCCCGGGTCTGGTGGCATAGTCGATTGTCCATTGCTTCTTATTCAGGTACAGAGGTACTTACTGTTGAGTGTTGAAAGTTTGAAAAATGTCTGCATGGTCTTAAAAAAGAGGAAATTGGCTTTCATTCAACTAATCTCTTATTTGACCCAAAAATCAACTTATAAATTATTATATATGATTTAATATATACTTTCTAATTATCATCTACTCGATGTGGAAAAATTTATCAGCTGACATTTTTTATTATTCAACATACATTTCAGACTTACTCAAATATAAGTGTGACATTTTTGTTCTTAACAATAATTTTCAGGTGACAAAACTTACTTGTGGAGGTTTTGTGATGGCTACTAGATTTAATCACGCAGTGTGCGATGGTCTAGGTATTATCCAGTTCTTGACGACCGTGAGCGAGTTTGCTCGTGGCCTATCAGCTCCATCTATTCAACCTATATGGCAGCGAAACCTCCTAAGCCCAAGGAACCCACCTCGAATCAGCTTCACACATCGTGAGTTTGATCAAGTGCCAATGGCAACAACTCCATTGCTGGAGAAAGATAACATAATCCAGAGACCTTTTATATTCAATAACAAGACAGTATCCCTCCTTTGCCAACTCATCTCTCCAGTTGGTAACAAATGCTCCTCGTTTGATCTCATTGCTGCGATTATTTGGCGTGCTAGGACCATCTCACTCTTACTAGACCCGGCAGAAGAGGTGCGCTTGTTATGTGTAGTTGAATCACGTAACAAATGCAGCCCACCAATTCCATTAGGCTACTATGGTAATGTAATGGCTTTACCAGCTGCAATAACCACAGCTGGCCAACTTCAGGCCAACCCGATTGGTACACTGTGGACCTAATCAGGAATGCTAAAGCTATTGTCAATAAAGATTATATGCAGTCAATGATAGATTTATTAGTTCTCAGAGACAGGCCTCCCTTTGCGTCCGGAACAACTTTTATTCTGTCAGATATCCGAAGGGCTGCAGCGCACGAGGTGGACTATGGGTGGGGAAAGGCTGAGTTTGGCGGCACACCAAAATGGGGTGGGGATGTACCTACTGTGGGGAGTTTTTTGATACCTATCAAGGGAGAAGATAGTTTTGTTGTGGCCATGTGTCTGCCTGAGCTTGTCATGGATTTGTTCACAATGGAATTGCACCGCATGATGAACAACCTGCAAATGCAAGCAAAACTTTGAGCTTCTGTATTTGACATCAAAAAATATGAACAATAAATGGATTTTTGAGTAGGCCTGGCCTGTGAAAAAAGACTTACTCATAAATGAAAGTACATAATCACACTTCACATCCACTTTTGAGCATACATTATTCATTCGTGCTTTCTCAAAGCTCTACATGTACGATAATAAATCACTAACAAAAGTAGTAAATGCAGAAAATTCAGCAGGTTACATACAAAAAGCCACTCGCCGCTCCAACATTTCTTAAGAAAGGCATCACATGATATATAGCAGGTCACACATAATTAAGTGAAAATTATACAAAGAAATACAAGAGTAGAGGGTTAAATTTTAAAACTCAAGGCACCTAGGATATGGTGTCACACTTAGGTTGGAAAATCAACAAAGAACAGATGGTCTAGAAGAAACTGCTGTACTGGCTGGTGAGAGAGTCCTTGAGGTTTGAGTACAGCTTATAGAGTGAGTACTGACGCAGGTTCTCAACTTCATACCAAGAATTGAAAACTGACATATGCTTGTCTGTGCCAGAGAATGCTAATTGTATACCCAAGCTGCAATCTACATTTCCACCACTGCCGCGATTTTTGCAACTACTAGTTTTTATCGCACAGTCAACACTGTTGAGGCAGACAAAGCTTGAGTTTCCAGATCCAGAACAGGAAGCGCATCCATCCCTCTTCCAGAACAAATTTTGGAGCCTCCCCTTTTGAAATTCAAGTACCTATAACATTTAATGAACAGTGTTGGTGACTGAATAAAAAACTATTCATGTAAAGAGTAGTTTTGTATGGGCATAGAACAAGATGTTACTCGAGTGCAAATTTCTTACAAGGGTAAAGCTGGTAACTGTATAAGTGCTATTTGCAACAAAAGCTGGAATAGATCTTGCGGCATACTTCCTTCCAGCAAATGCAACCATATATCCACCAAAATTTTCCTGTTAAGGCATGAAAGTTCAATGGTTACAAAGTGCTCCTTCAAATAATTTTGAAAGTGGAGTCGCTATGTTCATAAACAAGAAAAGAAGAACGCATGTTCCCCGGCGGCTGGCCTTCAGAATGAATAAAAAATGCTTCCAATAACTAAAATGGAAAGAATTTTGTATTCTCTAGTTGAAAACAATGCATATGATATGATAATAGTAAGCATCTGAAAACAAGCAATCATTCAAATAATTCATGAAAGTATATGAGTTAAAATAGAAAGACTAAAGTTTCATGCTTAAAAATCTAAATGATTAAGCTGCAGAATCTTGACAGACAAAATTGATTCCCTGTTACAGAGTCAGGTCATTAGACTCTGTAGAAACAGTTTTCAAGGTTACTGATAGGTACCAAAAGAAAACAACTACCCAAAAGCTAAAACTATGATTACCCTATAAAACTAAAAAAGGATTTGTCGTTTAAAAAATAGCCGACTGGGATAGTAAAACTATGAGATGCAACTGTTAATGTGGGAACAATATATTAAGTAATTAACTACCTCCTCTAATCACCAATGACAAAACTTCTTCTTATTCCCTTCACTATTAAGTATTAACATCATGTATCATTTCATTCAATTTAAAGGATCACAAACAACAACAGATATCAGAGTTAACAATCATCTAAAAGGCACATTCGTAATCTGAACCACAGAAAAAATGAAGACACTATAAGCATTCAAGGATCTTTCCCATGACTCCATTCACACCTTGTTTATAAAATCTGCATAAATGAAGAATGACTTAACAACGAAATTAAAAGACAGATACAACTCCTAGCATATTACCGCTACCTGTGCAGGATTCCTAATAGTTTAAAATATTGAATATGCAACAACATTATATAAAAAATTCACAACCAAGGACTCTCATTTAATCCTAATTCCTACAAACCCTAAAAAATCCCCTTTTCAACTCATCTTCCAGATCCGTCTGAAAGATCTCAATAAGCAATTAGACATCGTCTTAACAGCTAAGTCAGAGAGCAGAAGTCGTACCGGAAAGAAAGTACTGGTATTGACGGTGAGCAGCGAGATCTCATCGACCTTGGGTCTGAACACAGCGAGCTGCGAATTTCCGGACGAAAGAGAAAGTCGGGAATCACAGGGAGACAAGCCAAGTGTGTTGTTGAAGAGGAATGAGGTTCTGGCGGCGAAGGCGATCCCGAAGGTGAATCCGTCTGATTTTTGAACTGTGGTGTCCGTGCAAGGTGAGTAGACTGGATTTGAATCGGCGGCGGAGATCGGAGCTACAAGAAGGAAGAAAATCGTTAGGAGAATCGACGGCGCCGGAGGTTTCGAAGTCGCCATTGTTGGGTGTTGAAACGAATTGGACAGCTATGGACTCAACTCGATCGTGGCTGTGCTCTTTGAGGAAACAAACGGCGTCGTAACTGTTAGTTGTTGTACGGTTCTACCCTTTGTTGTTACCCGACCCGGTGATCAATCCAGGTCATAAGGTCAACTCCGGATCATTGGTTGTTTTTTGATTCATGGATCATTCGATGTTTTTTTGATTCATGGATCATTCGATGTTTTTTTTATTCATGGATCATTCGATGATTATTAAACCGAATGAGTGCAAAGACAAATACCCACATAAATCTCTGTCATTTCTGTCATAATCAAGGATATTTTGATAATTTCACAATTATTTGTCAAAATACTCGTCTAGCATATCACTCATCTGCCTTCTTTGGGCTTCAAAATTGTCACGTAGAGTCATTCGAAAGTTCGGTAGACTCCGAGTCTCAATGCCTCCAGCATTCCTCTTTATTAAATTGTCTGTTTAAGTCAAAATACTTTCGGAATAAAATAGGATTGTAGATTTGCTCTAGTGATTTAATTCATGAAATATAAGAAGTGGTGAACAAAATTCATCAATATGATCGTGAATCTGAATTTCATATATCAATGTGATTTGCTGTAAGTATTAAAAAGACGCAATTCATCTGAATCGTTGACAAAATTACATAATTTAGGTCGCATGAAATCGTTGCATGTGAATCCTATGATTTTTCTATGTTGCTTGAACTTCTTCCATATCTTGCAAATGATGGCATATGCAATAAGCCTCGTGTTAATGGAGTAGATTAGAATAGACCGAGAAGGTACAACATAACAAGAGTATGATAACACTGGTACGACAGCTGAACACTGACCGGGTGTACATATCTTTTCCCGAAACGTGCTAAATAGATGTTTTTACTGTTTAGAGTTGTGCACACCAAATGTCGGGGTGTTTAGCATTTCTCTTATGACTTATATCTGAAAGCAAATGTTTTGAGTAGATTATTCTAAGACTCGAATTTTTCATGTGTTCGATTTACGTGCACATAACCTGGATAACTCTAGATTATGAAATTGTGAACTCACATTGACGTTGGAATCACCGGAAACCAACAATGTTACTCTACTGCCGGCCGTGCACAGATTCATGCATAGATTCTCTTCGTATCAATCCCTAATGGTTGTGATTCAAAACTGTCGAACGGACACTATATGTGAAGAAAATGTCACTGATGGAAACTTCAACCATGGCATTTGTATTTAGGCTTCGGACCGACACACTAGGGATACTAATTAATGCAAAGCATAGTGAAGTTGCAATCTAGCTAGTGTTTCATCTTTCGTACGGTTAGATATAATTGTTAAAACAGCATCATCAGAAAAGGACATTTGAATTTAGAATGAGTGAAAGACAACAATGTACTGAAATGAATGAATAATGTGATTGAGAGGGGTTACAACTATGGCCACCACCTCACATGCACTAGTCCTTGCTACAAATGACTCAGTACCCAGTTATAGAAACTCACATCAGATATTGTAGGAACTTCATTTTTAGGCAGCTTCATCATGTGGTCCAGCTCCGACATCAACCTGAAATTCAATTCAATCCCACCTGAGGACAGTGACAGTGACTCATCACTTAAACATGAATAGCATAAAATTAAAATGTACTCCATAAAACAACATCACTTTTTCCAGTGTTTGAAGACGAATCCATATCCTCGTGAACCGACCATTACTTATTATTTCCGAGATTTTAAATTCAGTCACTCGAAATACAGTAAGCAGTAGCGAGGCAAAATGCATATTCAAGAAACGAATAAATCGAAAGGTACAATCACATACACAGACGTAACTAACACGAAATGCGGAAATGGCAATTTATGATCAACATAGCCAGCAATTCAGGGTCTGTGTATCTGAGAAGGACTTCGCCAAAAACCGGTACTACGAAAAGTATCCCACATCTCCTTCTCAAGCCTCTCCACCTCATCAGAATCCTCCGTAACAGCCGGATACACTTGACGATCCGCTTCACATCCATTAACACACGGAGCATTCCTCCGAACACCTACACCAACCTCTCCCTTTTTCAACAACTTATTCTGATTCTGCTGATGCAAACTACGTCGTTTCTTTCTGAAAATCTTCTTACAGATTCCAGTAGGTACTGTGAATAGGGCCAAAATCGCTAGGTTTAAAATTCCGCAAGGGACACAGCAGCAGATAACGGCGCATTCGGCAGCTGTGCCGCCTGCAACTTCAGCGCATTTGACGCAGGAGTGGGACGACATCGTTTCAGATTGGGAGGGAATGGGGATGGAGAGTTCTTGTGGTCGGTTGTTACTCATTTTTTTAGAATTAAGGAAAATTGAGAGCTGGTGAATTAGGGATTTGGTGGAGGGAGAGGGATGTGAAGAGGCGTTTAAGATGATGAAATGGATTAGTTTTGTTGATTAATTGAGATTAATTGAATTCATTTATTGATAGTTTCATTGACAGCTATTGTTATTTAAGAATGTTGAATGAAACTTGGATTTGATACATAAAGTAATAAGGGAAAATATTGTGGATGTTTATATTTAGTGAGATTGTAATATAGGAATGGGTTCAAAAAGAACCATCAATTTTTGTAAGACGGAGAGACATCATCTTGTTCGTTAATTTCTATCAATTTAACGGTTGATATTAATAACTGTCGCTTTTAACCACCTCTGCATTTTGCAAAACCAAACGCCGAATTTAATTAAAAATCAACTTTAATCTCAACCGCTAGATAAACCAAATCAATTGTTGAAATGATATCCCTCCCGTCTTACAAAAATTACAGTCCCTCTAGAATTTATCCCTTTGTAATACAATCTTAATAGTTAATTATAAATATATTTCACGAAATGAGATTTACATTTAAAATAAACATCAAATTTAACTGTCACCTATTTTTTTGCAAATCCAACCACCCATTATATAAAAATAAACATTAATCTCAACTGTAGATTAATCTAATTAATTTCTCATCTAAACTCTTTGTTTCTCCTGAACTTTACCCTACATTCCACTATGTAATTCTTATTTGAATCACCTTTCTAACAACTTCCGCTAAAAATGAATCGAGAACAATTCAATACAAATTTTCAGTCCAACCGTTGATCTTACGACAACTTCAAACAAGACATAACTACTTGAGCATTTAGGACGGGTCTATGAAGATTGAAGAGAAAGGATCGTTTACAACCCTCATGTGATCTACAATTTGTATTTTTTGAATTCTTTTGTTTACTGTATAAATTATATCATGTAGCGATTTGTACGAATGCACATTTAATTATACATAAATAAAATATGCAGGTAGTTTAAATATTTTAGCTTAAATATCATCTGCTTAAATACAACATTTTGCTTCATGTATCATGCCATCATCTCGTATTATTATTTTATTATACAGAATATTAAAATTAGCTAAATATGTGGACAACGACCTCATCACAACATCACTGGTGACTGGACTAAACGCCCCCACAAAAGACAATTGATTAAGCATAATGACGACAATGCTAATGAATTAAAGTACAGAAAATCAATCAAGATTACGTATATAAAAGAGTAAGACCTAGTCATCGGTGTGTATTGAGGATAGTGATGGAAGTGGGTCGGCTCACGGTCGAAACAGTGTAACTCACGTGGGTTCAGTCTGGGTCGAGCTGGATTCAGACGGTAACGAGCTGATCGGGTTGAAGATTAATTGACAACTCAGCCCAACCCACGAGTTACAAATGAACCCATTATAAATGAGACAGATTGGACCAATTGAACCCATGGTTGATATTAATTTTTTAATATTAATATCGGGTTGAAGATTATATTGACAATTCAGCCCAACCCACGAGTTACAAATGAACCCATTATAAATGAGACGTATTGTACCAATTGAACTCATGGTTGATATTAATTTTTTAATATTAATATTTAGAGATTATTATTACTTAATAATATACAAAAAAATAAAAAAATTGAATAAAATTAAACCCAAAATGTTAGTTTTTATGAAATGAGAGTTAAACTTCTTGACTTTAAGTGATCAAAACACAAGTTCATGTATCGACCTACGAGTCCAACCCACGAGTCGAACCCATGGGTCGAGCTGGGTCGGTCAAATAGAAATCCAGCCCGACCCACGAGTTATAACCCTTCATATCAACTCATGGGCTGGATCGTACGGGTCGAGCTGGGTCGGATCAACCCACAACCTACGCGAGACAACCCACGGGTTTTGTAACCCACTTCCATCTCTAATTGAGGATCAAAATGTCCGCCTTGTACTTTTACCATACAATAATATCTTTTTCCCACATTTAATTTTGTTCTTCGATCGAGAACAGTTTCGACATTCTGACGTCTGATTACACCGAATGAGAATGCATCCAACAACATTCAATATAAAATAACAAATAACAGGATATTATTTTAATTAAAATGGAATAGGTGATAAATTAATTAAAAATGGAAACAGGTGGTAATTACGAACTCACGGATTTAGAATATTCGATGGGAAATAGTTTGAAATGGACATTTATGTTTTCGTAAGACTGTAAGATTCTATTTTAACTATTGATCTTCATCAACTATAAGGAATAGTGAACGGTTCTAGGAGGACATGCATCTTTCAGTAAAACGTAAGGACATGATCTCAGTCGTTGATTATTAACAATCCAACGGCTGATATTGGTAATCGTCAATCACAAACCGTCCGTGTTTTTTGCAAATTCAACCACCCAATTAATTAACAATCCAACGGCTGATATCTGATGCGTCCAAAATGCAAACAGAAAATGCAATCAACGGCTGCAAAGGGGGATCCATGAATCCATGAAAAGGTGGGGGTTCCACATGATACAATCTTTGATTATTTATCTTCAAAGAACACATACAGTTTTACAATGTTTTTCTAGACGAGACCAAATCCTTGCTGTCATTTATAAATATGACACAGGTAGTAATAACAGTGTGCAAGACGCATCACCGAGTGTACATTTTTTGAAACATGCATAAGGTTCTGGGATATGTGTGGTAGATGTTGTTTCTATTCAATGCAGTTAAATAAATAGCATTTCAATAATAAACAATGAGCAGCGGACAAAGATGTGTGAAATTTAGGTTTGGCTTTGACAGGTAAAAAATTCTGCATCACCTTCTCTAAAAAACTCTTTAGTATTTTGTTATAAAAAAAAACTCTTTAGTATTTATATATAGGCCACGTTGATGTGAGCACATAACAACACAAATCAGGAAGTCTGGGCTACGGGTTAGGGCTAAGCACTTTTGGTTTTCCAGGGCTTGAGTACTGTCAAGACAATAATGATGACAATAATAAGGAGAATTATGATGCCTATGCACATCCATTTTCTCGAACTCTTTTGCAGTGACTTTGCTCTTTGAAGTGCTGTGTTTCCTGTCTGCACATGATCTACTGCATTTGACACCTAATGAAAAGTTTAGGATGAGCCACACTTTTGCAATAGCATCTTCAAAAATGGACAGTACAACAATGACTGTTTTAAATAGGACACGAAAAGTACAGAATGCGGCATGATTGTATTTTGTTAGTTTCTACTACCTGTGATTCGATTTGTCAAGAAGATCGCCCTGAGCTTCTACCAGTACTGCCATGTCCATAAATATCTGCACATTACCAATTGGAATTAGGATTTAGCGACACTAAGATTTCAGCTGTGTTAGATGAACATTTAAAGTTGATCAAAGTAAAAAGTCATTATAGTTGTCAACACCAATATGTTGCATAAACAGAACTAATAAATGGCATAAACGAAAGAAGTTTCTTTTAATCAATTAGTGTAAAAATTGATTTACTAGAAAGCAGTTGGAAAATCCTATTCAGATAATATTATCGATTAGTCAATGCAATGGAGGTTAACACGCATTAGAGATGGAAATCAAGAATACATGTCAGGTACTTGAGATTTTACTGCATGGTTTATGAGACAGTTAAACGACCCGGATAAGTATTTGAATCGTAAATTCACACGCTCATGATATTCCGACACAGGAAAATGTTCATTCAAAATACCTGTTGGAGGTCTAGAAGCTTCTTCTCAACCTCCCTGGACTGCATCATGGCGCTCTTGAATTTCAGCTAGTGTGTCCATTACCTGCATTAAAAATAATCTCAGACAGATTACCAATCCGCTGTCTTCAATAACAAACACTAACATTTTAACACAGTTAACAGTATTCAAGGTTAAATGGAAAATGGAGTTCTTTGTTTGCCAGCCAGCACCATCATTAAAAAAATTATAAACAAGTTAGGCTAAGAATAATGCTCAAAAGTCACCAAGATTTACTGTACAGTTATGATTTCACCAAGACGAAAGCCAACGAAATGGAACCTGGCCTCGCCCCTGTTCTTGTATTGCTTTCTGGAAAATCTGTTCACTATCTCCGGTCTCAATCAACCGCTCAATAGTCTGTCACAATAAAATACTAAACTACGTAAATGGAAGAGTTCTTACAACAATGAAGATGAAGGAAAAAACTTGTGGCATGAAATATGCTACAATCTTTACCTCTTCATCAGCTCTAGTGCCAGTAACTGTAAAAAGCATCCCAGACTTTCATTAATGATCATGTTTGTAAAAACAGAGTGGACAAAGTTATGATTGCATACCAGTAAAGACACGCCGTTCTACCACCTCCCGGTACTCTTGATGAATATTTTGTCGAAGGGTCTGTGCCATGATAGAATGGAATCCACTAATTAATAAAGAACTCTCACTACAAGTAGAGAATATACTACCAAAGGCTCACATTCACGAGAGAAATCATGTCACCTGAAACTCTGACATTTTATCTTTCAACTTTCTTTTTACAGAGCTGCGAAGGAAATATTCACATTTGAAGCTACCATCGACTTAAAAAGTAGGCACGGTATAGAACAATAAATGAGTTATTTCATACATGTGAAAGTTAATATTTTGCATTCTAGGCAATTAGCCTAGAGTTATAATCTAAATTATGATTTGCAAAGTTATTCTGTTAAATTTCTAACTCATAATACTATGGGATAAATCAAGGGCTAGGTCGCTGACCAGGACAATGCATAAAACGCAACAGTAGTTGAGGGCAGAAGCTTACATTGTAGTTGATGTTCTTGCTCGGTCCACAGCTGTTCCCTTGCCACATCCAGGCTTCTGACTGTTACTTAAATTCTGAGCCACACAGATATGCAATTTCAGACAAGCACTCAGCTTAGCGTCTATGGTTGCATTACTGAATTCAACAATTTTATTTAATATGATACTCAGATTCTTATTGGACAACAACAAATCACGCTTAACTTGTACTTGAACAGAAAATTATGCTATTTTAAATATAACTACCATCAAGTCTTACATCTTTATCAAGTGCCTCAATCTTTGTTTTAATCAAAAGGGCGATTCTTCCAACTTCATCAACATCTTTTTCCATTCGCCGCTTTATTTCTGCTATCAAGCAATTGCATCACTAAAATATGAAACGTGAGTTTTCAAGAAAAGGAAATGGCTGGCAGAAAATAGAGAATGGTTAACCTTTCATGGAAGCAGCCTTCGTTACAGCTTTTGATTCCTCGTGAGCTTCCTATCAAATATATTCACCCAAATACAATGATAAGACTGGGATCATCATCACTGAAGACTAAGTAATGCAACTAGCATACTTTCTGTCATCAATAGTCTCCTTATAAGATTCAACATCTGATTTTTTAAATCCTCTAATATCAAACTCTCTGATAGGTTTTCATCTGTCTCAGTTTTGTGTGAGCTGTCATTTACAAATATATGAGTTACAAAACAGAATCAGCAGCCGCCAGGATCTCTAGAGCGTGATAACGTGAAACTTTATTGCACTTTCAGACTAGGATATGGGGGGATTCACTTTCGTTCTTGAAAAAGCAATCAAAATGTGTTCACATGGGTGCGTAAACAATACCTGGAGTACAACGAGCAGTTTTTCCAGTTTATCATACTGCTTCTCTATCTCTTTAACCTGGAAAACAAATGCTAGCATCAACAGTCTGAAAACACGGCCTACCTTTAGCATGGGTTCTTAAAAAGATCCAAGTCGGCAAAGATTTCAATGGGTTTCCTATGAGCAGAACTAATTATCAGAAGCATGTTAAAATTCTCTCTTTAGTATAACTCAATACTCAACCATACATTACGCAGATGCAAATGCACATGATGAAAACAAATAAAGTCTCTAATTATAGATTGTGTGTCAGTAAAGAATACCATAAAATCAATACAAACACAGGACATAAATTAATATTAATAAACAGACAGAGTGAAAAATTGTTTTGCTGATAACATCCTGTTGGATAGCATTAACTGTAGAAGATATCACCTGCTTGAAAAAGTTTTCCAAGCCCAACTCGCCTGAATTAATCGGAGGATTCATCCCCAT